>JAATLQ010025024.1:0-64635 GCA_013421005.1 Heliconius erato x Heliconius himera
AGACTTCAAATTATCACATTATATTTATTATACATTTGGTACGAGTCTTTATGTGCATCATATTCATTTGTACCGTAGTACTTAATAGTTCGACTCGACCGCTGCCTTCCGAGCATCACCACCTCCTATATATACGGAACGACGGTCGCGACACTCGGGACGAGAATACTATGATATTTAAAATATATAGTTTTTATTATTCATATTTAACTATGTTATTTATGTATATTGCCATGCATATTTTATTTTATTTATTTATTTATTTTTAACTTATACCATAGGTACATACTGTTACACCCTGTTCAATGACTGAGTCAATCTGCACCATGGAGGGCGCGGCGAGCCATGTTGCGCCATGGAGAGAGGGGGCTCCCTCAACGTAATCCCTTGGTCTATTGCGCGGAATTTCTACTTATTTGTCTACAAATAAGGGCGGAATTCTCTGGTATGGTCTTCTGGATTCGGGTGAGCTCGGTCATCTCGTCGTCGTCTTTTTCTATTTGTATATAAAATTAAAATAAAATAAAAATCATATTTAAATAATAATTTATTTCAGAAATTTTAATAAAAATATTCGTAAATTCTGTCATTGCTTTTTGTCATACCATAGGGTCGCATTGGTTCTTTGCTTAAATATTTTTTTCTGGATTTTGTCACATTTTAGGATTACTCCCGAACCTCCCCTTCTATCCAGATATGTAAGTCAAGTCCGGATTTGACTTACATATACGTGTCGGCCTTTGCAAGCCCCGTCGTTCGATATCTCCTTCGTCCAAATCAGACGAGCAGATTTTGAAATAAAATACTTCCCACCACACCATTCAGTCGCTCCATTTGACAGTATTATTCCATTTCTAAATTTAAAATTTTTCCACTGGCCCAAGTCTTACAGATTACGTGGGCAGCAGGCGCAATACCCCCGACATCTCTTTCCTCTATAAATGTCGAAACAACTCAAACTAAAACTTTGGTTTTGTTTTGAGTTGTTTACCTATAAATCACAAAATAAACCCTTCCCAGTACATGCTAGATCCGCGAAAAATGTTCGCTCCCTGAACACTAGATAAATTATTCCAGCAGTCCATGAAAATTAGTGCGTTACATTTACAAATAAAAAATATTAGTGAAGTCGCCTGCTGATATTTATTTAGAATCTCACTTGAAAACTTCAAAATTTTAATCCATCACCCGATCCGCTCAGGTCTACTTCAGGTTACGACTTCTACTCCAGCCGTTGATGGCATCGTTCTGAGAGAGAAGATATTCTTTGCTATAACTAAATTTAAATTCAAATTAAAAGAGGAGCTGGCCGCTTATACCGGTACCCCCATATGCTTAAGTTGCATTAAATGGTGTCTAAACATTCCAAATCATTATACAAACCTGCAACAATAGTGTCTTCGTTACAATCCACAGAAAAAAAAATAAGAAACAATAAATAAGTTATAAAAAAATATAACCTTTAGGAATAAAAATTACGCACTCTGTAAAGTTAAAGACCTATCTAATAACAAAGTAAGAATGAAGTTCACGAACGATATACAGTGCAAAGGGACCTTCGATTGTCTCAAAGAATCTACTCTAGTTTTCTGCAGAGGAAGCGAAAACTGCGGCCTATGTTTATTTTGAAAAGAGTGTCAAAAGACATTCTTCTTGAGGATTTATCCTCCATAGTTAGTCTATAAAATCAACAACAAAAGCCTACATCTTGTTCACGCTGTACCATAACTAATAAAACTAATCTATCTAATTGAAAATTAAAAATCAGCTTCACACTGCATCCCGTACACAGGAGAGTAGGCATAGTGAACCTAGTGTTAAGACACTCCGTTCCTCACTTTCCCTGAATGAGGCGTTGTGTGTGTGTGTGTCCGGAGCCACTACTGACCTCAAAACAGCAAAACATTTTCGTAATTATTTAATATTAATAAACTAGTTGTCACCCACAACAGTTTTCGTGGACTTTAAGATGTAAAATGTAAAAAAAATCCGTGCTAGTAGGAATTTCAGGAAATCGTTTCTTAGTAATCTTTTATACTCCTTGAACTATTCACATGCCAAATTTAAAGATTCTAAGTAAAGTAGTGTCGTCTGTACGTCTGTGCGTCGTCTATCATTCACTGAGTACCATTAATAGAAGATTTCTTGAAGTCAAGTGACAATAGTGTTATTATTTGGATATAGCTCACTGAGAACCTGATGGTCTTTATATTGCAAGAGGTTAGAGTCCCACTGTATTCCATTTAAAAAAATAAAGTACCAAGTTAAGAAATTATAGAATTCAGTAAACGATAATACAACAAACAGCGGCAAGTTTCGCTATTGATAGTTTTTTTTAAGTAGAGGTTCATAAACGCTTTTTATTAGTTAGTGTATTTTTTCTCCGAAACTCAATGCACAATGTCTTTTTTTTTAGTAAGCAGAGAGGATCCGGTGTTTAGACACTCCTTTAGCAATGCCCTGTCCAATGTCAATTTTCCAGACATTAGAGTGTAGAGTGGGAATCGAACCCATAACTGTCGCGTTTACATTGAGTCCTGATGACTTGAGTTACTTCAAATATAATAAAAAAATCACAAAACAAGGTCACTTGTATATTCAATGGTTATGGATACATATTCGATCAATAACTTTCATATAAGCGGGGAAAGAAGTATCCTAACACTAGGTTTCCTCTGTTATATGCGGGATACAGTGGAAACTAAAAAAACGATGTATGTCAATATATAAACAGTGACTTCCGTTTCCAATATCATTATTTATTTCTTACAACATATTATTTAATACTTAATGTAACATAAAAATTTCCAAATTCCTTTATAATATTATGTTTAAGTCAGTTTATAAGATTTTGTCACACCGGATTTGAATCTGGGTCATCTCGCTTAAAGACGTCAGGCTGTCTACGTATTTGTTATGTAAAAAAAATATCTGCTAAGTGCCACAGTGGCAGCGTTTGTGGCACTTGTTACATTGAGGTGGATATAAATTTGATTTTGAATTAAAATGACAAAAATAATTATTTTTTCATGCAATGCTTGAGTGTAAACGTGATGGTTGTGGGTTCGACGCCCGCAATGCGATGTATATGAACAAACAATATTATTTATGAAAAAAATCACTATACTAAAAAAATCACTATCATACTTCAGTGATTGAGAGACAAGTAACGAAGTAAAAGGCGGCAATTAAAATTTGGCATGTATTTTCTTTGCGAGTGCAGGGAAGCAGGGAACAATTTTTTGTAAGAAACAAAACAGGATTTTACGGTCTATAGTCTAAGCAAAGTATGTTATCGGTTATAATTTCTTATAAAGAAAGAGAGACAATGGCAAATTTAAAAAAAAACGGTCAATTGTCAGTCGGACTCGCCCACGGAGGGTTCGGTACCAATTTTAGGACTGTGGGACAATTTATAATATAAAAGTTAACGAACTTAAGTTTGCACTCAGTTTTAGAGTTCCGTCCGTCCGGACCGGGACCGGGTGAATTTTAAGATAAGGAAGTGTCCAAGCTACATGTGTAATTGTGAGAAAACTACTGAAATGATTAAAATATTTCATGGACTTCCCAACGCTAGGAGTCTCTATGCCTACGTTATTGTCAAAGCTAAAAAAGAACACTTGGGATCTTCTTCAATTGGCCTAAGAAAGGACGAGTTAAAAGAATTGGCCAAATACTTAGTTATGCCTCTTATACATTGCACATTGTTTGCCATAGTCCATAAACATTAAAATATAATTTATTTTGATCAAACACAAGCATGACGAAGATAATATATGCCAAGTTCTTAAAGGTCCCGATCAAGTCTATGCATGTAGCGATGTGAAGACTATAACTGAAGGAAATATCGGAAAATAAAGACAGCCTGTCATATATATTTTAAGAAAATATACCGAAAATATAAAACATCTATTTGTAGTAGTTGTTGTCAAAAAAGGCAAGGATAATCAAGTCTTAACACAAAGACTGACAGTTTTTTAAAGTTATTTTCGATCTTCGTTTACCATTTTTTTTTATCATGAAAGGTTTTTATTTTTTTGTAGTTAGTAGAAGTATAGTGTCTTATTATATTATTTTAACTCATTTTGCACGTTTCTAAAGAAAAAATAATTGCTAAATTTAAAATAATATGAAGAAAAAGTTGTCCTTTTCAATCTCTGAAAAACCTGTTAACTATACATTTATGGTTAAATCCTAAAAAAATATATCCTTGTAAGGGGAGAAAAACTTAGCATCAAAGCCGCTTGTCCAAATGAAAGTCTAAGTCGAGACAAAAAGAAATTATTCAAAATAAGAAGTTTCATACTTAATTTTTCGAACGTGTAACAATTTACCACCAGTTCACTAAAGTTAATGCCTCAGATTTGAAAGGAACCGGCGCAAGAAACTCAGCGAGACTTTTTTTTTAAATCATTTTTATACAAATACATATGTAATTATTTGATAATGATTCCTTTGAAAAAGATTCGGGCGATCATTTCCCAAGGCGTGTTATTATTTAATCATTAATCTGGTAATAACCTTTATCATACAAATGTCTTTACATACGGTATCAGATAAAATGGCTCTGGCTAAGCTAAGTTTGAATTTCAGAAAAAGCTCAAGACCTCCAATTTTAGTACGGCACCCTCGTAGCTGAGCCCGAGTCGCGCCTTGTAGTACGTTTTACTTTATGTTAAGTGGGTAGTGGTATGTAAAATTTCAATCTTAATTAGGTATTATTTTTGTGCAAACTAACATTTTGGCATATTGACAAGAACATTCATAAAAAATATTCGGTCGTATTTAGAATCTCTCCCTTTTTAAGAGTCGGTTGAGTATGAAAACATCCTTATTTGAAGATGGTTGAAAAGAAATGCAACGATGAGGAATCTCCTCCTTTTCTTACAGAAGTCGTTTAAAAAATAAATCGTTGGGCCCGTGTTTCCATCTAATCCAGTCAAGTCAGTTTAAAAAATTAAAAAATTAAATTAGTTTCACGCTATAACCCGCACACAGCAGGGTAGGCAGAGGGAACCTAGTGTTAGGACACTCCGTTCCCCACTTTCTGCCGAATTCTGGAGGCATTGCGTGCTGAGTGGCAGAACTCAACGCCGCGCTTAACCTCGCAAGTCAGTTTACATTGCGCAATTTTTTTTTTATATAATTTATATATGAAGTAAATAAAATCCTTCTCCCAAGCGGATTGCGAACCTATAACCGTCGTTTATACACTCGGATGCTGTGTCGATGCGACACTGTGGGCCTAATCTTATTTTTTTCTTCACCTCATCTGGCGATTGTGACATAATATGGCCTATAGACATCCTCGATAAATGGATATAGTTACTATGATTTGCGCATTCAACCAAACAAATACTTTATAATAATAGTATAGAAGTATTAATATATATTGATATCTGGTATTAAAACTGTTTTCGCTTTATTTACATGTCGTACATTTTTGTATATACATACATACACAATGTGTATATATAAATATATATATAATAACACGGTTACAGTAGTTAGCAATGTTTGTAGGAAACACGCTAGGGCGGTGAAAGTGGTTGTGCTTCATTACTTTATTTGGCTGTGTATTTTTTGGTTATCGATATCGATAGTGTATATTTTTAAATACTTTTTTAGAAAACGTATAAAAATTTAAAAGTAGAAGGACGTGAAAGTGCGCCTTTTGAAAACCATCCGATGTTCAAATCCCGCTCAATCAAAATGCCAAATCAAAAATCAATCTTTTTTCATTTAATCAATTCTTTCTATTATTTTAGGCTATGTATTTTTTTTTCTAATTGAGGAATAACACTTTCCGCCGAATTCTGGAAGTATTACGTGTTTTTAGTAGCGGAATTCAACGTCGCGTTTTGCCTCGTTAGTAGAGCGAGAAAATGAAAATATTAAATATATAATATCCTCAAATACTAGTGCCCCTGCGCCACGACGAGCACAATTTTAAAATATTTTTTTTTATTGTAGTACTTAGTACACTACCATTTAAATTATAGAAATTACATAAAACACATATTATAAGAAAATAATAAAAATATTTTTTTTATACACTATTTTTTTTTAATTTCGTTAATATTTTAGATATAAATAAATATCTTTTTAATTGATTTTAAAAATGATGTCAAAAATATCGTATTAATATGCCATGATTTAATGAATAAATTCTTACCCTCACGAATGATTTATTTTCATTGCTACGATAACAAGGCAAAATGTTGCGTCCATTTCGACTCCCTTTTTTTAAATTCACGCTGCATCCTGCAAATAGCAAAAAAGATATAGGGAACCTAGTATTAAGACAGTTCCCTATTCTGCGACTCAACACGAAATATATCGACAATTGAATAGAAAATGAGATATGGGACGTCGTATATCAAAAAATAAACTATCGATATTCACTATCGACTAATCATACGCACAACACTAATAAACAAGTCCGTTTATGACCAAATTATGTAGGTAACGTTACGTCACATTACGCTGCTATTCGTGCCATCGTCGATACACGATTACACGATATCTAATTAAGTAATCATTTTATTTTTGCATTTATATGAGAAGATGAGAAGAAGACAATCATGGCGCAGTGGCAATGACAATCATGGCGTTTGATGGAAAATGCGGCTGTTGTGGGTACGATTTCTCCTCGGAAGAATTTATTATTTCGATTTCCTCCTGCGAGTATCTCGGTCGTTTCTTTTATTTATACGAGTTGTAGCCTGCAATTTCATTTGTGTTTTATATAAAAAAGAGAAACAAAAAAAATGAGGCAATCTTATCAAAATAATATAGAGACAATGTAATATGAGACATTGTATATTAAGTGGCGGAACCCAACGCCGCACTTTCTATTATCGGAGCGGATTACGCTGCTATTCGTGCTATCATCGATTTACACGAAATCTAATTAACTAATTATGTTATTTACGTATTTATGTATGAGAAATCTTGTCTGTATCTGAGGAAATCGTGACGCATGTTAACAAGGATGCGATTGTAAATGCGACGGTTGTGGGATTCATTCTTACTTGGGGGAGTGAAATATTTATTATTTTCATTATTCACTCTAGTAATGAGGCAAATTGCGGCGTTGAGTTCTGCCATTCAACGCGTAATACCTCAAGAATTCGGCCGACAGTAGAGAACAGAGTGGCATAACACTAAATTTTCAGGTTCACTTTGCCTACCCTGCTATGTGCGGGATACAGCCTGAAGCAGAACAAAAATAAACAAAAACAACATATCTTATTGTACACTTTATATTGCATCATATGGATTTGAACCTTGGACCGATAGCATCTTCGACAACTTCATATGGAATGTTAATATTATATATACACATGGCCAACTAAAAGAGACTATAGAGAAGAAACTTGTTAACATTTGATGGATTTACCGTTTCTACCAGGTGTCCTTCACGTTGCAGGGTAAGGAGCTCGGGGCAGTGCCTGACACAAGTATTGGCTTAAGAGGGCTCTATAAATTGCGCATTATGTTTTATTTGACTATAATTCGAATAGTACCTAAAAATGTTCCTTAGGTCAGAGCTATCTCGGGCACGTATTGCGAGAGATATTTCTTCGTTATTTGAAGGTTAAGGCTAATAATTATATAATGCTGTGAGATAACCGGCATATCCAGAGATTAACACACAGCCCACCTTAAAGTAAATAGCGGTTGAAATTTTGTAAGAAAAAATCGTGGTTTTTAAAAATTGACACGTTAATTTTAAATTTCATCTAATATTAAGTAAAAAATAAAGCGTTTATCGAAACTTTTTGCAATGTTAAAAAATGTCTTGGAATTATCGTAAACTTCGCAGGCAAAGCCGGTAGCGGAAAGCTAGTATTATAATACGACATATTTAAGATTTATTTAAGTTTATGATGAATTATGTCGGCGTTATTATGATGAATTATATCGATTCATTAGGTTTAGTAAGTTAAAAAAATATGTTAAGTAAAAACAAAAAAGTGTCTAATGGGGCCATAGTTGCGGAGCGTGTGATTGTAAGCATGAAGATTGTGGGTTCGATTTCCACTCGGGGAATCTTCCAACTTTATGAGCTATTTTCATTGACTCACTCTGGCAACAACACAGCGCGTCGTTATGTTCCGCTACTTAACAAGCAAAGACTCTAAACAATGTGCGGTGCGTAGGAAAAGGGGTGCCTTAACACTAGATTCCTTCTGCCTATACTGTTATACAGTGGGATACAGCGAGAATTTTAGAAAAAAAAAGTATAAGTATATGTAATTTAGTTTCAAAACATTACTTAATTACAAAAACAACGTCATCTAGTGCAGAAAAATTTTAACATGTCCAACTTTTATCGAGCACTTACGCTTACTTATATTAACTTCGGTTGTATTGAACTAGATGGCGCTGTTTTATTGTTACTCTTATAAATCTTACAAAAGTTAACTTTATGAAACTTAGTAAATTTAAGAGGCCTTCGTAGCGCAACGACAGAGTAATCATAAACGCATAGGTTGTAGGATTTATTTCCACTTCGTAGAATTATTTATTTTCATTTCCTCGCTGTGATAATAACACAAAGCACGGTGATGAGTTCTCCCACTCAAGATACAACAAAATTCGAAAAGTGGGGAACAGAGTGTCTAAGTAGTAACGATACCTGCGATACAGTGTAGAAGATAAAAAGGAAGGACAATGAATTCCAGAGTACAGTTTAAAATTCCAGTAACATTTTATAAAAATATTAGCGCCATCTAGCGACGAATAGAAATGAGGTCATAAAAATTTTGCAACACCTAATAGTATTTTCGTAATTACAATAGTTTTGTAATATACTTGTCGACACCATTTTATTATAAAATGACTATACATTATTATAAATTAGCTTAAGCATTTTAAAAAACTTAAAATATTTTTTATCAATGGCTTAACCGATTTAAATTCAGCTTTCAATTGTATCTATTGTAGTTTTGCTAACTTCCCTTAACATTTGTTGTTCGTTTAATATTGAAGTTATAATATCTATCCCATCAAAAACATAAATGTTAAATGAAAGCCAAGTTAAATGTAATAATATAATGCGATCTCGACTCGAATTTTGCAAAGTAATGCCAAATTTTCTTGATTTTAGATTTGAACTGATTTTATTGAGTAAAGGTTTGTTTTAAACTTTTCATCCTTATTTTTTTGTTACGAATATTTCTGGAATGAGCACCACATTATTTAGGAATGGGCATGGCATGGGCATAAAATGGCTCGCAAAATATAATAGAGGAATTAATTTTTATTGTGCAGAATGGAAGCAAGATCAATGCTGTAGAGATGCAATCTCTTCATAGGATTTGTAGAGTCAGTTTAACTGATCAAATCCATAATGAAGAGATATACAGAATGAAAGATACTAGCGAGGATGTCATGGTGAGAATGAAGAAGCACGTGATCAGCTGGTTTGGGCACGTCAAAAGATTTATGAAGGAAGAGTGAATTGTAAGAGAGACAGGGGGGAGATCTTGGGTAACTTTCGAAATCACAATGTCAATTATACTGCACCCCCTCAGGGAATGTATGAAGAGATAGATAAGGGATGAGGCGAAGGAGGTATGCAGAAACCGTAGCGTTTGGCGCTCTGTCCTTCGGGCTACCCCGCTAAGGCTAAACAGTAGTAACAGAACCTTAGTGTATGAATGATGATTTCATTTTTAAAACTTCATATTGAAATGAAAAATACAATAAAGGAAGCCAATCTAACATAATGTAGAAATTAAATTACAAAGTATAAAAAACATCACATCGTTAACAAAAAATGTAATTTAGTTGCTTATTAAAACAGTAAAAATATTAGATAATAACATTGAAATTATTGAGCCTAAAGGCCAAACAACTGGAAAGTGTTTGATGATTTATATTTTGTTTTAAGGTTCAAGTAAGCGCGATAATCGCGGGTTCGAATAAAATTTATTTAAATATATTCTCATTCTCCCTCTAGGGGGAATTAATATATTTTAACTAATTTTTACTTCTTACAAATTTTATTATAAAGATAAACTGCCGAGTTGAAAGTCTGTTAGTCACTCAGTTCAACATATGCAACGTTATAAAAGGGTAATGTTTTGATATATATTATATTATATTATATTATACTTATTTGTTTGTTATAGCTTTGCCTCGTAGATATAGACACGGCGCTGTACCGCTGCACGACGACGATCTCTACATTATTATATTAAAACTATTGCCATTTCCCTGCTTTTGTTAGCCACACGTTGCGTTCAGTTTTGCCAGAAAAAAAAGAGAGTTATTTGACACTACTCTCTCTTTGTTGACTCTGCTTGTTGGGCGGACTTATTTTTAGTTTTTTACTAATATTATACAACTAAAGAGTATGTTTGGTTGAACGCACTAGTCTTAGCAAATAATATTTCGAATTGAAAAATTATATTTGTGTTGGATGATAGTCCATTTAGCGAAAAAGGTTATATATAATATAGGGGAGACCGGGACTGAAATTACCGATTTTGACAAATTCTTAGGCCAAACATATAAAATAGCTACAACCAAATATATCGTGGCACAGCGGCACGAGGTGTGACTGTAAAATCGACTGGTTGTGGGTTCGATTCCCACTCGAGGAGATGAAATATTTACTTAAATTTATATTTCCATTTCTTCGCTCTGGTGTCGAAGTTAAGCGCGGCGTTGAGTTCTGCCACTCAACACGCAATGCCTCCAGAATTCGGCAGAAAGTGGGGAACAGAGTGTCTTAACACTAGGTTCCCTCTGCCTACCCTGGTGTATGCGGGATACAGCGTGAAGCTGATTTATTTTATCAAATATATAAAAGTTAATTTTAGTGTGCTATATAAATGTATCTACAAATGTTATATAAATTAAGCAAACAAGATTAACAAGTCAAAAAATTGTCATTTTTGTGAAGAACTGCATTAAGGCACAATCAACCCCACTGTGGCGCAAATAGTGGCGAAGCCGAAGTCGATTGTGACGTTAATAAATAATGGATTAACATAAATTAAAATAACTTAAGATTTGAAATACATTTATTTAGAAATAAAATATTTATTGGTTATACTTTTTACAAATAAAGAGTTTTTAACCGACTACGAAAAAGGAGTGGGTTCTATAACTGACATCCGTCATACATAAACCGATTTAAAAAATGATGTATTTGACAGAGCGTATTTCCCTGATGCTCCCATTGCGAACGAGTGAAACATTATGGCCGTAAATATTTTGAAAATACATAGATAGTTATAAATAAATCTCTCTATTTTCGATAAAATTACATAAAGCCGCCGGTAAAAATTAGTATTACGATTACCATAACTTTACACATACCTAATGATAAATAACTTTAATCACTTTTTTGTTTATTATTATTATTTTTTTACCTCCACGCATTGTATCTCGCATATAGTAGGGTACGCAGAGGGAACCTGGAAACCTAGAGCTAAGACACTCCGTTTCCATTTCCATTCCTCAGTTTATGCCGAGGTATTGTTAGTTATCCTGGAGGTAATGCGTGTGAAAGGCGAAACTCTACATTTAATTTTCTTCATCATTTTCATTAATTTCCTCGAGTGGGACTCGAACCCACAATCTATCGTGTTTACAGTTGAACGCCCTGCGCTTTTGGTACCCCTGCGCTACAACTGACTTCCTATAATAATAAAACAACCACAGTACCTTTTTTGGTTATGTATTACCTAATTATTTTTAGGGGTCTGTATACCTTAAAAGATAAAAACGGAACCACGCAAAAGAAAAAAAACGCAACCAAATCAACATAGGCTATTTTATTTTTATACGTTCGTTTGTCTGTCCCTTTATCAAGACCATTTTTTTCATGATCGCGTGCACCTAACAAGTTGAAATTAATATTAAATATCTAGATCTACCATCTCTTCGAGCAAAAAATGTGAAGTTCCTAAGTTCAAGGCAATGTAAGATACGAGTGTTTATGTATCGTTTTTTCCGCATTTCATCGTCGTCGAAGAACCAAAATATATACTACTCGGTACTTCCAGACGTTCTAAAATTACGAAATTTGTCAAGATTTGAGATCTTTCAGTACAAATAAATAAATTTCAGTACAATCTAAAAAATAGTAATTTAAAATTATATCAAAGAAAAAAGACAAATTTATATTTGCATTTCATTTCATACAAAATGAATACATACACCCGTAAACCTAATTTGGTATTTTATATTTATTTAATATAAGTTGCACTACCCATTAAATTTGTACGAAATTGGTACAAAACCCTCAGTGAGCAAGTCTGACTCGCACTTGACCGTTTTTTTGTGATTTGTAATGTAATTTGAACAATATGTTAAATTAGCTTCCTTTGATATTTTTTAGTTTCCGTCTGAGATTAACAAACAAAATATATAAAAGGTTCTATTAATTTGCTTATCTTACTTTAAAATAATGTCAAGGCAGTCTTATAATCATAGTTTTTTCACCTTCACGCATTTCAGAGTTCCGGTGGGCTCTTCAATGTCTATTTGAGTGATATTGATGGAACTTAACATTGTGATTTATATACGATTTACTATTTTTACACGATTGCACGATGCTACGATATTGCCAAAATGTTAAAAAAATCACCGAACAGTGTCAAGTACACTAGTAATAAGCCTAAACTAAACGTCTGAATTTTAAAAAAATATATATAGAAAGCAAAAAACTCGGCTGCATAAATACCAAAAAGAATAAAATAATATAGCTAATTTATTAGGATTAACAGTCAGGGCCCATTATTTAAGTGATACTTTTATATGTATCACTTATAAAAAATCATCATCATTTTGATGTTTGATATAAGTATGTTTGGTGGTGAAACTCAATGCCACTTTTTATTTTACTAAAACGATAAAATACAAATATTTCAAGGGGGGTACAGGCAGACAGACAGACAGACATCCTCCTACGAAATTATATTCTAACAAGTTTGTAAATAATAAACATATTTAAGAAAGTTGCAAAAGATACGTTTTTATGCTTTCGACATATGACACTATAAAAATAACTATTACTATTCATTATTTATTTATGTACCTACTAATTTATATGTAATTGCATACTAAAAATTTGTAATCAATAGATATATTGATTGATCGATGGAATGAACTATTATTTACTAGCGGACCTCGTGCGGCTACGCCCGCTTGAAATATACGAATGTTTATTTAAGTATATTTAAGAAAATACCGACCAAGCGCGAGTGGGACTCGCCCACAGAGGGTTCTGTACCAATTTAGTTTGGATTGTGTTTGAAATATACCTACTATACTTAGTAGAAAATGAACTAATAAATAACTAATAAATTTTCTTACTCCTTCCTAAATTTTATAACAATCTACGGGAAGTATTTTGTAAGTTATGATTACGCGGAGAATTAATAGAAAAATTCTTAGTTATTTCGCATCCGTAGGCACATAAATTTCTACTCCGCAACAATTCCGTATTAAAACATGGATTATATACTGCTCCACAAATCTTTTACTTTCTGCGCAGTTTTAGAGGAATTGCGTATTGAGTAGCGGAACTCAACACCACCCTTTGCCACCAAAGCGAAGAAATGTAAATATAATTTTAAATAAAATTGCCTGAATGAGAACTAAACCTACAACTGTCGTGTTTAAAGTCACTCGCTTGTGCCACTGCGCCACAACGGCTTCGGTTTTTACCTTTTCACATACGGAACCCTAAAAAGGAAAACAATAAATATTTAGATTCAATAATGTTACATATGCACGTGTTATATGTATATGTGCGTATGTGTAAATATGTTGCTTGAGTATGCTTATAGATTATCCAAATAAGTCAATTTAGGTAGCCAGGAGATGATAATATTTGTAAGACAGCGCTAGATCTCAGTTGCTTAAAGATATTTTTTTTAGCTTTCGTATACGAGAAACCAGAGCTTGTATATGGTTATTCCAGGAAAGCCTTTCATCGATAAGGATGCCAAGGACGCCTTTATAGAGCAAGATCTGGTTAATTTGGGACAGTTATAGGTTTTAAAGATCTCGTAGGTATAGTACAGTAGGCAGGAAAGATTCAGATTGTAAGAAACGCTTGTAACCGAATAGTATAAACTGAGTTTTACCTAAATTAAACTTAACTTAGCTCCACGCTGTATTCCTAGCGAAGTAGTCAGAGAGAACGAAGCGCTAAGCGGTACGGTGGATCTAAATTTAATGTTAGCTACATGATAAAAAGTTTACAATAATGGAAATAATAATTCACTCCTCCGAGTGGGAATTGAATTCACAATCGTCGCACTTACAGTCACATACTTGTGCCACTGCACTACGACGGCGGCAAGAAAAGTAATAAATTTAACTTGTTTTTCATAAAAAATACTGTATTAAGTTCTGCCACTTGACATTTAAACGTATTTGCCGGAGTGATGCATCAGTTTACCAGCACTACGTTCTCCGCGTGTGTAGTGGCGAAACACTACGCCGTGCTTTGTTTGACTGGAGCGCGAAAATGAAATGATATATTTTCACTATTGAAGGCAGTCGAAGTGCGGGGACATAGAGTGGGCCTATAAAATCAACTGGTTGTGGGTTCGATCCCCACTCGAGAAAAGGAAATATTTATTTAAATTTATACCATAAAGCAGGTATCACTATTATATTATATTTAAGAGTGAGTACATTTTTTTTTTCAATTCTCTGCGATATTAAGGACGGAAGTTAACACTAGGTTCCCCTTGCCGCTGCTTGCTGGTATGCGGAACACAGGGTCCACGTAAAAAAAAGTTTACTCTGTTTTAAACATTTTTAAAGTGTTATTCCACACTTAGGAAAGAAAAATACTTATTTAGAAAACGTATAAAAATTTGAACGCGCCTCCTGGAAACCGACCAGGCTCTCTGACCACTAAGCCATGCGTTCTCGCCAAGCTACGTCGAAATTTTTATACGCTTGTTACAACTGATTTATGTTGTTAGCATCTCTGTAGGGAGATTTTTACAAATTTCTGCTACCCAAGGATAATTACTAAGAATTATCGTTTGGCAAGAGAGAAACTATTTTTTAAATATTTTTAAACATTTTTAAAGTGTTATTCCACACTTAGCAAAGAAAAGTTAAAAGTTTACTCTGTTTAACCTCCAAAATACTGAAGATGCGCGAAGTCAGTAACACAATTAATTTCCAGGTAGGTAATTTAGGTAACTTTTAACAATGATAGATTTTAAAATATGTGTACCTAATCTTATTTATTAGCATACAATTCGATTGGTAAATTGATTGTTAGATCTAGTATATTTTGCAATCTAAAAAACTTAAAGATGTTCTTATTAATTTTTAAATCAAATCATCTTCACGCTGTATCCCGCACACACCTAGTGTTAAGACACACCGTTCCTGACTTTCCGCTGAGTTCTGGAGGCATTGCGTGTTGAGTGGCGGAACTCAACGTCGCGCTTTGCCTCGATACCAGAGCCAAGAAATGAAAATATAAATTTAAGTAAATATTTTACCTCCTCGAGTGGGGATTGAACCCACAACCAATCGATTTTACAGTCACACTCTGTGCCAATCCGCCACGACTGTTCTCATTTATTTTTGATGCACTGATTCTCATTTAAGCAAGCAGACAGCGACTGACCACCACTACAATCGTGGTAGTAAATCATTTTAATTTGTGTTTTGACACTCTGCGCGAAAAACGGTGTGCTAGTAAACCTATTGATGTATCACTTCGGCTGTACGTTGAAATGTCAAGTGGTGGAAAATAATGCAGTATTTTTTTATGACTAAACAACAAGTTAAACAATTTCTTCCCGTTTGACAAATATAATATCAAATACTAAAATACAGAATAGAATAAATATTTATTTACATTTATATTTTCATTTCTTCGCTCTGGTGTCGAGGCGCGGCGTTAAGTTCCGCCACTCAAACGCAATGCCTCCAGAACTTGGCGGAAAGCGACAGCTTGTTTAAAAAAAAGAATATATCGAAAATCTGTTATTGAGGGCAGTCGTGGCGCAGGGGCACAGTTGTGAGACTATAAATGCGACTGGCAGGGGTTCGATCGCCACTCGAGGAAATTTCTCTGGTGTCAAAGCAAAACGCGGCATTGAGTTCCACCACTCCAGAATTAGACGAACTATGGGGAACGCAGTGTCTTAACACTAGGTTCCCTCTGCCTACTCTGCTGTGTGCGGGATAGAGAGTGAAGCTGTAAGAGAATTCGAATTTTAAATCCGTAACCGAAACTGATGTAATATTTTACTTATATCCGTATCAAGGTCCGAATAATCATATCCATAACATCTCCGAGGAATATCTTTACAAACATTAAAAATATTGAAGCCGTCATGGCGCAGTCGTACAGCATTTGACCGATTTTGTTGTGGATTCGATTCCCACTCGGGGGAATAAATTATTATTTTTTCATTTTCTCGCTCATGTAACAACATAAAACGCGGCGTTGATTTCTGCTACTCAACACGCAATATCTCCAGCTTCTTACCATGAGCTTCTCCCTGCCTAATATACTATATGCGAGATGCAGCGTGAATCTAAAAATAAAATAAAATATGTAAATCGAACTGGTGACCTTCCGAGAAAATACAGGCTATATCTTTATAAGTAGGTTCATACATTGCTTAACAATCACAGGTCGTAAAATGTAATTAACTATTGCTCAAATCGCTAAGTCGTCGGGTAATTGAGCGAATTGTGGCTTTAAATTTACATGTAAATATGGTATGTATGTTTGTTTGTATGTATATTAATTGTTTAATTAGTTTTGTAGTGGGTATGAATATAAATATATTGAAAAATAGGTCAGTCGTGGCGCAGGGGGCACAAAGTGTGACTGTAAAATCAACTGGCTGTGGGTTCGATCCCTCTCGAGGAAATGAGGAGGAATATTTCTTCGTTTTGGTGTCGAGGCAAAGCGCAGCGTTGAGTTCCGCCACTCAATACGCAATTACTCCAGAATTCAGCGGTAAGTGGGAACCTGAGTGCTTTAACACTAGGTTCCCTCTGCCTACTCTGCTGTGTGCGGGATACAGCGTGAAGCTGAAAAATAGTTTGTGGTCTACAACCGTGGGGTACAACATTTAAGTGGGCAAAATATGTAGAAGTAATGAAGTAGAAATTTAAAAAACGCTTCACCTTCATGTTTCTTTTTAGACACCACTTCCCAATTTCGGCGATAAATTTCGAAACATTATGTGTTGAAGAGCAAGGGAAATAAAAAGAACTCTTTCCGCGACGACGGTGCCAACGAGATGATGTTTTTTCGATGTATCCCGCATATAGCAAGGTATACAGAGAGAACCTGGGAAACCAGTGTTAAGACACTCCACTCTATTAAGATACTTCCACTCCCCACTTTCCCCCGAATTGTCAAGAAATTACGTGTTGACTGATATTACTTGTTTAATTAGTTTTTGTAGTGGATATGAATAATAATCTAATATATATTGAATAATAGCTGATAACGTTTTTTTATCAGCACACATTGCGAAGCAATTGCGTGTTGAGTGGCGGAACTCAACGCCGCACTTTGCTTCACTATCAGAACAAGATAATGAAAATATTAAAAATTCCGTTCCTCGAGTGGGAATCGAATCCACATCTGTCTCGTTTACGCTTCCATACGCTTGTGCCCCTGCGCCGCGACGGCCTCTAATAACTTAATAAGTAATAATCGAACTACGTACATACATAATGACAATGGAACTACATATACATAAAAAGACGATTAGTGACGTAACTCAAACGTCTTTAATGGAAAACCCCCCGTCATTAGGCGATGAGGCCGTCGTGGCACGGTAAGCGTGTAACTCTAAATGCGACGGTTGTGGGTTTGATTCCTTCTTAAAGATATGAATTATTTAATATTTTCAGTTCCTCGCTCTGGTAACAACGTAAATGTATATATCAGGATAAGACCCGCGGCTTCGCCCGCTTGAACTCCATGATTATTGATTTATTAAACAGAATTGACTGACGACAACTATAATAACGTCTAATATGATTTTTATTACTTTAATCTGTAATCTTCAAATATGTTTTTAACTACATTACCGTCATTTCTTTTTTGTTTTTTGATTTTAATATTAATTGATACGTAAAGGTAATTATTTATTATACGTGTATATTTTTGTAAAATTACGTTCTTTTTACCTATGTTATGTACTTCTTATCATAATTTTAAAACTCTGTTAAATGGGCTGTCAGTGAATAATTTAATTTACTTTCCAGAAACGGCCTTAAATTTTAAATTATTGATTTGGGTAAAGATTCATAATATTCTTTGTGAAATGATTGTGTTTTTAAATTAGTTACACATGTTATTAGCTGAATGTACAATTGGTAAATATGTAGTTATTACAGAGTACACGTAAAAAGGATATTTTTGGGCATTTTTATATAGCTTTATTTCAAACGAACGATCGAACCATAGAATCTATGTACTTGAATGGATCTATCTATTGTACTTGATACTTCTTTGAAGATCAAATCGTAGGCAAAGCAATTTAGTGTTAGTCAGCCAGTCAGTCAGTAGTCCGTTCCCCACAAACCGCCCAATTTTAGTGATATTGTGTGTTGAACGGCAGAACTCAACGCCGCGGTTTGTCTATTTTTCAGATACCCTCGAGTACAAATCGAACCCACAATCGCCACAGTTTGCCGCGGTGCCGCTGCACCATGACGGCCTTGGGCTACGTATTAATACTTTCTGTTATTGAATCATAGTATAATTGCATTAAAATAATTTACCATAAAGGTATTTCCCCTATAGATAAACCAATTGCGACGTTAAGTTCCGTTACCTAACACGCAATATATTTATTTTTATTTAGCTTCACGCTGTATCTCGCCTATTGCCGGGTAGGCAGTGCGAATCTAGCGTGAAAACACTTCGTTCTTTATGCACCACCAGAATTCGAAATTGCGTTTTGAGTGACGGACCTTAATAATTAATCATTCTCGATACAGACTAAAACAACTGTTCTACTGAACAACAACGGCCTCTTAAGTTTTTAATTAATCGAAAAAATATATAAATCTGCTTATAACTATATTATCTTAGTTTAATACATAGTTAAAAAAATACGCTTTCCTATACCAAGCAAGAGATACAAATGCTAGATTGTGCATTGGTTAGCATCCGAAGAGAACCTTACGCTGTATCCCGCATTTAGAAGGGTGGTCTGAGGGAACCTAGTGTTAAAACACTCCATTAACCATTTCCAGTGTGGAGTTGCGGAACATAACGATTTGCTTTGTCTTTATGCTAAAATTGACCATAATTTATTTCCCCGAGTAAAAATCAAACCCACAACCGTCGTGTTCACATTCTCACACTTATAATCAGTGCGCTGTGCCTCTGCGTCACGACGGTCTCATAAAAAAGAATATAAGTCAGGTAAACCTATATTGTATAGCTAGTCTTAAGCGTCAGTCATATCGTGTTAAGTATGCTAAAGTATCACTTATTAGTTCAGGTCATTCTGCCTTCAGACACTGTACGTTGCGGACGAAAAATATTATTATTATAGAAAAAATACATAATATAATTAATCATTGTAATCAAATATTTTATATTATAATCATAATCATAAAGATTATAGTGAAATAGTGTTGATTTCATTTATAATTTTTGTATGTGTTTTGTGATATAGTTATTTTGAGGGTAAGTGTGTAATACTATTTTTATTTTTTTAAATATATTTTAAAATTTTTGTTACGTGAAATTTTTTCAAAAAAATCTTATTAAATATGTAGGACGTTTAAAATTTAAAGATGCTATTTGGATGATACCAGCTTATTATTATTTCTATAAATATTAAAACACCTTCTTTGTTACAATCAATACATTTTGTATATATTTATCATTATTACAAAAATTATATATAATTATAAAAAAAATAATAATCTTGTAAATATACATACTTTGCATTATTACATTGCATTTAATACTTTTGAAAGTCACTTTATTAGTAATTAGTTAATTTATATGGTAATTATATTATCCGTAACCGACTTGAAGTGTTTGTTAATATTTTTTTTTGTGTAGTTTTTGTAATAGTTTATAATTTATATATATATATATATATTTATTTTCTAAATATCATAAAGTAAAATTAATAATATAATTATTTTATTATACATATATTTTAATTATTTTATTTTAATGACGGTATATAAAAATTTTAAGCTTAACCTTCAAATATGGTGAAATTTTAACCGTATAATATTTGTTTTGGTAAACCACTTAAAGGCATGCGAATGCATTCTCGTTGATTGAGATATGTTACGAAATTTCATATCGAGTGAGTTGGGGATAGTGTGATCAGTTTCAAAATTAAAATAAATACAAATAAAAAAATATAGTATTGTAATTTTAATAATTATAACTGGCATTTTTAAAGAATAACTGTAAGAAAAAAGATTACAAGTCGATTCCGTTTCAAAAAATATATATCATAAGTACGGATTTCATTCAGAAACTTAAAACAATGTAGCTTTAGGTAGGCCGAGGGCATTTAGTGCTAAGAACTACCAAATTAGACATTGCATGTTTAATCCAGAAATTCAACACCGCATTTAAATGTAATCTTTCCTCTAAATAAGGCCTCACGTGCCATGGTGGTCCCAAAATATTAAAATGAAGAATAAAAAAATGCAAAAGAAAATAATATTATCTCCTTTCCTATAAAACATAATTGAAAGAAACGAATTTAAAGTGTCCAAATAGCCTCGTTCTACCCATCGGCGATGGTCTCAAGGCGGGTCAGTTTATTGCGTAAAAAAACACGTTACAATATTTTAGTCATGGCTTAACAATAAGTTGGGCCACCGGTAGAAATACCCATATGTGTTGTTGCCCTTGATTTCGATCTGTTAGCGCATTAAAGCTTAGATTTCAATTTAATTACGTTTCATCGTGTGATCGAAAAAAAATCTGTTATTTCTGTTCGTTTCGGTGATTAGGCGATTTGAATGATGAACTTTATGTAAGTGATAGCTTCACGCTGTATCCCGCACATGGTAGGATAGGCAGGGGTAACCTAAGAGACTAGTGTTAACACTTCCGTTCCACACTTTTTACCAAAATCTGGAGGCATTGCATGTTAAGTGGCGGAACTCAACGCCGGACTTTACCTCGTTACCAGAGTGAAAAAATGAAAATATTAAATATTTAATTTCCTTAGTTATAATTACTTCTTTAGATCAAATATTCACATACATCAGCTTCACGCTGTATCCCGCTCACAGCAGGGTAGGCAGAGGGAACCTTGTATTAAGACACTCCGTTCCCCACTTTCTGCCGAAATAAATATATATCTATAAACTGTATTTATTATACTAAATAATCTCTACATATAATAAAATTGTAACTGATCGGTCTGTAGATAGAAGATATTATATGAAATGACAAAAACAATGATTTTTTCATTTTGTCTCTTTATCTGTTTTTCGGTTTATCTGTGCATTTGTACTCATTAGTTTTGTTGAATTGGCTAAAACTTTTTTTCCAATGTATGAATATTATCTTTAAAATGATAATATTATTAAAGGCAATTCAGATTTGTAAGCAAAAAATAATTTTGTAGTTCAAGTGAATTATAGCGCTGGTAATTAAATCAATGAAGTTATCATGGGACCGTAGATGCGATGATCGTAGGTTCAATCTTCACTCGATTAGATTTTACACTAGCTTTAACCTCTCGTTTCTCCTCCATGTTCGCATGGGAATAAATAACGCCAAACAAACTATTTATTTCTATACTATTAGTATAGATAAATAGATAGTTTCACGCTGTATCCCGCATACAACAGGGTAGGCAGAGGGAACCTAGTGTTAAGACACTCCATTCCCCACTTTCCGACGAAATCGGGAGGCATTGCGTGTTGAGTGGCAGAACTCAACGCCGCGCTTCGCTTCGACACCAGAGCGATGAAATATAAATATAAATAAATATTTCATGTCCTCGAGTGGGGATCGAACCCACAACCGATCGATTTTGCAGTCACACTTGCCACTGCGCCACGACTGGCCTCTTTTTTTTTTATAAATAGATAGATAGATACATTATTGTAATTTCTCCGAATGTATTACAAATCTAGGTTAATTCATAACCGGATGAATGACCTTAGCCGCGTCACGTGTAAAAACATATAACTATCTAACATCGCGCGATTGATTGCGAAAGTTTGAAAATTGCTGTTTAAGTGAATCGACCTGCCCTCAAGCCTCTAAGCTTAGATGACCTTGTTGACGTGCTGAGGTCGTAGGTCCAAATAGGTCAATTCCATTATGTATCTTTTATATAGATATTATTTATTCCTGGAGACAATAGCGTTATTTGTTAACTTTTTACAGGATAATTATTTATGGAATTAAGGTTATTTAAATTTTATGCATGATATACGAGTATATCATTGTGTTATTGTATTAAACAATAAAAAATTTCATTTGCGTGACGTCGTATTGCAGTGTGTAGTAGCAGGCTATTTGGTTATTTGTTAATACAAACATTATTACATTAAACAGATAGTGCGGCGTTGTGCACCGTTATTGCATATGGGCGAAAAACAGGAGGACGTTGTGTCTTAGCAGTAGGTTTTCTGTGCTATATTATGCAGGTTCTTAACAAAAAAAACCTATCTATAAAAATGTAACCATTTCATCGTAGTGGCGCAGCGGCACAGCTACTGACTGTAAACACGACGGTTGTGGATTCTACTACCACTGAAATTAATTATTTTTATTTCCTCGCTCTGGTAACTAGAAAAGGCGTGGAGTTAAGTTACGCAATTTCTCGAAATGGTCGAAAAACGGAGAACGGAGTAGGTATCTTAAAACTGGACTGTCTCTGCCCACCCTCCTATATGCCGGATGCAGCGTGAAGCTGACAACTTTTTAAAATGTACCTAAGCTGCACACTGGAAATGAACTTCGGACTTTTTGCTGAAAGCAGAGTTAAAAACTAATAAATGAAGAGAGATGTAGTTACATATTACGTTTATGGACAACTTTAGACGTTAATGGACAATCATATTAATTATTTAAGTAAATAATAAAGAAACTAATGGACGTGACATTTTTTGTTTACTGTGAAAATATTTACTTTAATAAGATAAAGTGATACTTATAGTTAAGTGGTAATACATTTTTATATGTATAGTATTCATACACTTAATACACTCTGGTGTTAATTTTGAGCTCGTTTAAGTTACAATGAAACGCAAAATATAATAATAATTTAAATATAAATGTAGTTAGTTGTAGATTCGATTTCCACTTGAGGATAACTTCATTTATTTCCTTGCTCTGGTAACAATACGAAGTGGCGAACAATCCGCCACTCAAACAAACACGTCTAGGAACGAAGTATCTTATTTTTTTAATTTTCAAAGTATTTTAAACAATTTAATTTTAAATTAGGCCTGCATTAAGATTATTTAACAAATTTTATACTAACATCATTAAAAATATAAAGATTTTGCCTAGCAGCGACGACATTATGTGTAAAATTCTAGAAAAATCCTTCAATTTAAAGTCAACGCACGTTTGGACAGACGAACAAACAGCCAATGTAAATATACACATTGGATTTACACTGTCATGGTCACGATATATAATAATCCTTTATTTAACATAATGATTTGGATTGTATCATATCATCTTCACGCTGTATCCCGCATGTAGCAGGGAAGGTAGAAGGAACCTAATGTTAAGTTTAGGTTAAGTTAAGTTAACCGTTTTTCAAGTTCTGATATTGCAAGTTAAATGGCGGGCGGAACCAAAACGAGGAAATGAAATAATTAGTTCCTCCCAGAAAGAATCGACCCACAACCTCTAACACTCGCTTACAGTCCGACGCTGTTCTAACTGCCACGGTGACAGGACGGCCTGATACGGCGGGGGTCAATCAATACGCAATGCAAAAATGGGGAAGGAAAGTGTCTTAAAAACACTAGGTTCGCAGGTTCCCTCTGCCTACCCTGCTATGTGCGAGATATGATGTGTAGCTAAATTATAAAAAAAAATAAAAACTTTTGCAAGCACGGGCACTTTGAATCGTTGAATGTTTAATAGGTATATTAAGCATAATATGAAAATGGCCGTAGGTATTGATTAAATTTTTAAATTCGTTTTTTTTCATCATGGCTGCATAAAGTGCGGTGTTAGGTTCCGTCACTAAAAACATAATTATTCAATTTAAATAAAAAGCGAAAGAAAAATTGTATAAATATTCTACAAGTTGATCTATTAAACATCTAATTACAGAATAAATTACTAAAGGCCGTCAAACTACGACATACTTATACGACGACGAGACTTGCTATTATATATTTGATAGCGCCGGCTGACGACTATCCAAGACTGGGATAGGTTTGTTTCAAAATTTTTATTCAAGATTACTCTTTTGAATCGAAGCCGCTACTTTCGTAATACATGACAGTGACATTCATATGTAACCCGCTATTACATACAAAATTGGGCAACGAACTGGTATTTTGATGAATTAACGAAGTTAGTTACTACATATTAAATATATGTGTGTCAAGATCAGAATTAATATTAAAGGTTTTACACAATATTTCTCGTTTTAAATTTTAAAAAAGCAGTTTCACGCTGTATCCCGCGTATGGCAGGATAGGCAGAGAAAACTTATTTCACATATCTTACTATTTTATGTTTTGTATGAAAAACAAGCTGTTACCTGCGACTTCTCTCACATAGTTGAATAACTAAGAAATGTGTGCGACGCAAGACAGTATTTTGTGTATGCAGTGATACATCGAAACAATTAACATGATAGAGAAAATTAAACTTTTAGTCTTTTCGAAAAATGAAATATGCAAAACAAAAATATTTATTCATCTCAAACCAATACTTCCTGAGATTAAAGTGCTGAACCAAATAAACTCTTCACTTTTATAATATTAATATATTAGGTATATATAGTTAAAAACGAAGGGGTTTCAATTTTTTTTATCAAAAAATATGTAAATTCCTACTAAAGAAATATGGTTTTGAACCTACTTTTACTGTAAAACAAATCAATCTAAACTACACCACAATGACTTTTCATACTTATATACACTCTAAATGAACGGAAATTGAAGAACAGAGTGAGTAATGTGTATCACATCACTAGTGTAATTTTTCCTCTTGAAATGAAATACAACATTCTAAACTACAACACGTGAATAACATAATTAAAGATATTAATAACACATTAAAATATGTTTTATTATTGTTTAATGTGTTATTAATTATTTTTCCAGTTTTACGCTGTATCCTACATAAAGCAGGTTAGTCAAAGGAAACCTAATGTTAAGACACTCCGTTCCCCATTTTTCGATGCATTCATTGCTGCGTTTTACCATGTTATCAACGAAAAAAAACATTCATAAATTAAAAAAAATAAAAAAATCAGCTTCACGCTGTATCCCGCACACAGCAGGGTAGGCAGAGGGAACCTAGTGTTAAGACACTCCGTTCCCCACTTTCTGCCGAATTCTGGAGGCACTGCGTGTTGAGTGGCAGAACTCAACGCCGCGCTTAACCTCGACACCAGAGCGAAGAAATGGAAATATAAATTTAAGTAAATATTTCATCTCCTCGAGTGGGGATCGAATCCACAACCAGTCGGTTTTACAGTCACACCTCGTGCCGCTGCGCCACGACCGGCCTCAAATTCATAAATTATATGTATATAATTCATTTCTCCAAGTGCGAATTGAACCTATTGCCCTCGCGTTTACAGTCACGTACTTGTACCACTGCGCCACGACGGCCTCGTATATTATTTATTTTTAACAATGATTAATCGGTTGACGGTTCAAATTAATTATTATTGAAGAATGACTTTACATCACTTTGTAAAGTTAATGGAGTGTAAGCTGATTTAATTTTTTTGTATAAAGGTAGTAAATTAAAATTAAAAGAATCGACAGAGAATGAGATATGAGCGCTGACACTCATACCACAATTTCTTTTAGCTTCACGCTGTATACACATAGCAGAATAGGCAGAGGGAACTTTTGAACCTTTGTTCTTATTAAGAGACTTCCGTTTCCCATTTTCAGCCGAATCTTGAAGGCATTGCGTGTTGAGTGGCGAAACTCTACGCCGCGCTTTGACTTGTTACCAGGACGAGGAAATTAAAGTATTAAATATTTTATTTCCTCGAGTGGAAATCGACCGACCACCTGTTCCGTTTACAGGGCTTGTGCCCCTGCGTCACGACTGGCTTCAATGTTTAACAAATCATTTAATATAGTTAAGGAATATAGTGAAGATACAAGAAAGTGTTTCTTTTTAAATTAAAATATAGCGGAACACTAACTCGCGGCGTTAAGTTTCGCCACCCAGCATACGACCTCTCTCAATTGGACGATGCTTGGAAAATCGATTTTTTTTAAACACTAGGTTCACTCTATCTATCCTGTTATATGAGAGATACAGCGTGAATGTAAAAAAAGGAATTATTAAAAAATCCTTCCTCCTGCATATAGTAGGGTTGGCTGACTAAACTCAGTCAAGTGTAGGAAATCACGGTTCTGGGCCGCGATCAATTTATATAGATTATAGATACTAGCGGCCCACTCGCGGCTTCGCCCGCATACCATCTATAATATCTTTATTATGCTGCATTTCCGAACAGATTGATACATTCAATCATGAACATTATGTGGACGTATGATACGACGTCACCAGCGGCAAGAGCGCCCCCCGCGGGACTCACCTTGCGGCCGTAAACAGAGCGTTGAATTATTTTAATTTTAAATGTAAAATCTCGAAAAGTATACGTCCAAATTAAATGTTATAACAGCCGCAGATTATCTTCATTAAATTTCCTTGGTGATGAAATAACTTTTGCTCATTAGTTTCAATATACATGAAATGATATAATCGAATCGAAATCGATTAAATATCGTCTATATTATTATTATTGTAATTATCACCTTACTATTTTCAATTTTCTTTTTGTCACAAAATGCCTTATTGTCACTCGTTTATAAGAGATAGATATATGGTATCGCGGACTTTTTTTTAGAACTAATAAAATTTTATATTTTTGTCATACAACGTATTGACATTTAAATAACTATTTTTGCAGCGCACGCGTTTAAAGCAATTCGATGGCGTTCCTTATTATTGTTATTTCATTATTTAAAGCTAACTAAGACGTACACCGTAATGTTATACAGGGTGGAAGAGGCAGCGTTCCATTTACGGAAACAGCATATAGGGTAAAATATTTCAAACCTATACCTAAAGAAATTAATCAAGATGCCTCAACAGTTTGGACGTAGGATTTTTTTTTCATTTCACGATTTTTATCCATACCTGTATTTCGTGTGACGCGATTACGTATAGATCTCAATAACATAAACACTTACTACTACAAAAATACTACTAAAGGTTAAACAACTTTGAACTTTATCACCAATACTTACGACTTGATTTCGAAATGAGGCGTGTGCGGCGGTGTTCCTTTGATAGGTTTATGTGTGCGTGCGTCATCCTTACAAATGGCGTTTTGTATTAAAATGACAATTTTATTATTTATTTTGTTTGAAAATAAAAACTTTTTCATTTTTGGGAATTTATTTTTTTCTGAATTATATTAGGCTTTTATAGAGTAGTAAAAATTGTGGTTTCATTTAATGTGGTGCTGACACTTCCACCCTGTATAGCCTATAGCACTCTTTAAGAATGGACCGGTCGGAATCGGACCAGTAGATCCAGAGATCTTAGCTTTAAACAAACAAACAAACTCTTCCGCTTTCTTATATTAGTATAGGTTATTATTTTTTTACCTCCACTAGCCGAGCATAGGGAACTTACAATTAAGACACTCCGTTCTCCACGCACCGCCCAATTTTAGATGTGTTGAGTGGCGGAACTTAACGCTGTGCTGTTCTTCTACGTGGCATAGATGAACTTATATATTTTGAAGCAGTCATAATTGAACTTGTATTACTACAATTTTATTAACATAGAAGTACAATGGTACTAGCAACAGTAAATAACTATTATGGCAAATTCCCACGCCCTACTACTGCTACCGTTTTGTAAGCAATGTTAAGGAAAAAACATGACTATATGAATGTAGATCTATGTAGGTATAGATTACTATACTAATATTATAAAGCTGAACAGTTTGTTTGGTTGAAAGCGCTAAACTCAGGAACTGGTGGTTCGAATTGAAAACTTATTTTTGTTGCCAATTTATTTAGGAAGGTTTTATTAAGTCTTCCTTAATAAATTGGCAACACAATAATCGTTTCTATTCATTTCCGAAATTTACCAAAGTTATCTCGGGTATTAAGAAAGTTTTATACCTAAATTACTTTTAATTATTTTTATTTGACAACGCATAGCTTCACGCCTTATCATTAGCACGGTAGCCAGAGAGAACGGAGTGTCAAGCACTATGGCCTCTGAAAACCTCTTTTGCCTAGTCCAATCTGAACAACTTTCTTCATACAGGTCTTCCGTCTCCTCATGCTTTTTGCATGACCTTCCTCCAGTATCATTGACAATGTGTTTACGATGTTCAATCGAGAACTTCTCCTGCCTCTCTTGTAACTCCCTTTTCTTTCTGAACGCCTTTCCACATCCATTTCGTATTTTCCGTCCCAATTAAAAGTTTAAGAAGACACAAGAGTTTAATTGGTTGAATAATCTAATCTCAGAAGGTATTCGCTTGATTTATTTTATTTATTGGATAGTCAATTTATCGAGAAAAGCTATAGGAGACTATAACAACGATTAACATAACGTTTATCGTTGCTATGTAACTGCACCTGCGGTCAAAGTTATTTCCGGAATTTAGAATGTGTCTTGAGTCATAAACAATAGTTCGCATTTCCATTTGATTGAGGGGTCGAAGCCGCCAGCAAAAATTTTTATAAATAATAAAATAAATCAGCTTCACGCTGTATCCCGCACACAGCAGGGTAGGCAGAGGGAACCTAGTGTTAAGACACTCCATTCCCCACTTTCTGCCGAATTCTGGAGGCATTGCGCGTTGAGTGGCAGAACTCAACGCCGCGCTTAACCTCGACACCAGAGCGAAAAAATGGAAATATAAATTAAGTAAGTAAATATTTCATCTCCTCGAGTGGGGATCGAACCCACAACCAGTCGGTTTTACAGTCACACCTCGTGCCGCTGCGCCACGACCGGCCTCTAATCTTCTGTTAAAAAAAATTTAATAGATATACTTATTTAGAAAACGTATAAAAATTTGAACGCAGCGGGACTCGAACCCGTTCTCACGAACGCATGGCTTAGTGGTCAGAGCGCCTGGTCGGTTTCCAGGAGGCACGGTTTCGAGTCCTGCTGCGTTCAAATTTTTATACGTTTTCTAAATAAGTATTTTTCTTTCCTAAGTGTGGAATAACACTTTAAAAATGTTTAAAAATTTTAATAGATATATTTTTTATTGTATTCCTTACTAGTGTTTTCAAATTTTGTTGGAAGAATACAATTGCTTATAAAAAAGGAACAGCGTTGCTGTCTCGCTTTAAAAGATAAAACGTGTCGTTAAGCTACATCACTCAACAGTTAAGGTTTCGAATTAGGGCAAAAAGTAGAGAACGTGGTGTCTTGACACTAGGTACTCTCAGCCATGTGGATAAATAATTGAATATTTTTATTAATATGGGATAATTTTAACAGATGTTGATGAAATTTTAACAGATTTTGATGAATATTGTATCATACTTTTTAGTATCACATTGTATCATACACGTAGCAGGGTAAGCATAGAGAACCTGGAAACCTAGTGTTAAGGCACTCCGTTTCCATTAAGACACATCCGTTCCCAACATTCCGGCAACTTCTGAAGGCATCACGTGTTGAGTTGCGATATGCAACGCCGCGCTTTGCCCCCTCACTAGATCGAAGAAATGAAAATATATAATATTTCATTTCCTCGACTGGAAATCAAACCCAAACTACCCAATTATAAAATATATTTTATTAAAGATTTGAAATTTGAATCAGCACTTGGTTCTATTATACGTTTAACGATTCAGTTAACTAAGCTACATATATTATGTTTATTCACATTCCATCGCCAGATCATTAATTGTCACATAGTTTTATAGTTAACACTTCTATAGGAAGACTATTATAAAATATAATCACATAAAAATATTGTTACTTAGTATCTATACAATCTAATATATATAATATCTGTGAAAGGCTTGATACTTTGGCTTTGCGTAGAGACGTCTCCTCGCTGTGCTCTATCGCATTTATCATGGGAAGTGTTTTAAAGAACTGTTTGACCTGTTACCTGCCGCCGAATTTTCTAACCGCACAGTACGTCATAAGCTAAAATATCATCCACACCACCTGGATACGTGGCAATCCACTACTGTGCAGTTTCGTAGGAACTTCCTTCCACACGCCACGGAACTGTGGAATAGCCTACCCGCGGCAGTGTTTCCAGGTCGATATGACATGGGTACCTTCAAAAAGCGCGTCTATCTCCACCTTAAAGACCGGCAACGCACCCGTAGCTCCTCTGGTATTGCACGGGGTCGTGGACGGTCCACTTACCATCAGGTGACCCGAACGCTCGATTGCCTTGTCCTTTTCCATAAAAAAAAATCTATACAATTTATTTTATATTAGAAAACTGAAGGTTTGATTCGTATTGAAAACTAGTCTATTAATCGAGGAAGGCTATATATATTACGAGTTATATATTATTTGAAATAATTTTGTATTTTAACATATTTAAAGTAGTGTTCCACACTTTTTTCTATTTTTTTCAGCTTCACGCTGTATCCCGCACTTAGCAGGGTAGGCAGAAGGAATCTAGTGTTAAGACACTCCGTTCCCCACTTTACGCCGAATTCTGGAGGCATTGGCTGTTGAGTGGCGTAACTGAACAGCGCGCTTTGCCTCGACACCAGAGCAAAGAAATTAAGATATATTAGGTGGAGATCCCATCGTTTAAAACTGTAGGGATCAGATTTTCTAATGAAACTTATATTTAAGAATGATACATGATAGTAGAATAGATTACACTAGGGTTGCCCAAAAAAATCCTGCCGCAATCACCTTTAATTAATGTTTTTCGTAACTCGTTTTTGGAGAAAATTGCACTCATATGTTTTTTATGTGAATCGCACATCATTTGAAAGAAAATCGCATAAGGAATAAGAAAAACAATGGTTGCCAGCTCTCAGTCTGCCGCAAGCCCAGGGTTGCCTGGTTTAAAGAGGTCAGTTAATGTTAATATTTGCACTTATGTGTTTTTTTAATGAATTATATATCAAATTAAAGCTTATTTTTTTCTCATCACTAAAACACATGGTTGCCTGGAAAATGGCTGCCGCAAGCTAAGGTTGCCATCATTTGAAATATTTTATTCTGATTCTGTTTGACTGAGAATAGACGATGAAATACGCGATTTGCCTTATGTTTTAAAGTAAAATATTATATAATAGAAGGTCAATCTTAAAATTAATGTTTATTCTAGCTATTTACCTGTTAAATGATGATTATAATCATATTAAGAACATACAAAAAACAATTTAAACATGAAATCATCCTTATTTTTCAAGTGAAATAATGAACCCATGATATTAAGTCTTTGCTAAATCTGTTTTCTAAATACTAATACTAATTTAAATTATCATTTTAAAACGACTAAATTATCTAATTAAATAAATGCTTACGAATATCAATCTATTATAAGGTATTAATTACATCATGTTTCCTTAAGATAATGAAGGGCGACAATTATTGCGTATGTTTTTTTATTAATTAAGAAAATATGGAAAACAACATTTCAATATACTCTCTCTCTCTTTGTCCTCTGCTCGTTTAATTTTTTTTTCTCGTTTTTTTTTTGATAACGGTTGCCGCAATCTTTTTTTTCTCACGCAACTTTTAAGAATTTGCATTGAAAGAGATATATATGATAGAATTATAATAAACAAAATTAATTTATCAAAAATAAATTCTAAGAAATTTCGACAGTAATGCCGAATAATAAACGCTATTTAAGGTTTATGACCAGGAGTCGACAAATATCAATTAGTTGTCTACTTTTTACTAAAAAATTTAAAAAAATAAATTAGCTTCACGCTGTATCCCGCACACAGCAGGGTAGGCAGAGGGAACCTAGTGTTAAGACACTCCGTTCCCCACTTTCTGCCGAACTCAACGCCGCGCTTAACTTCGACACCAGAGCGAAGAAATGGAAATATAGATTTAAGTAAATATTTCATCTCCTCGAGTGGGGATCGAACCCACAACCAGTCGATTTTGCAGTCACACCTCGTGCCGCTGCGCCACGACCGGCCGGTTTCTACCATCAGCGGCTGTGCGTGCGGCTTACCTCAGTCAGTCAGGTACTTGTTTTATATATATAGATGATAATTTAGTCGTTTTAAAATAACGATTTAAACGAGTATTAATATCTAGAAAACAGATTTAACAAAGACTTAATATCATAGATTCATTATTTCAATGGAAAAATAAGGATGATTTCATGTTTAAATAGTTTTTTTTGTATGTACTTAATATGATTAAAATCATCATTTAACAGGTGAACAGCTAGAATAAATATCAATTTTAAGATTGACCTATTTTATAATATTTTACTTTAAAACATAAGGCAAACCGCGTATTTCATCGTCTATTCTAAGTCAAACGGAATCGGAATAAAATATTTCAAATGATGGCAACCTATGTTTGCGGCAGTTATATTGCAGGCAACCATGTGTTTTAGTGATGAGAAAAAAATAAGCTTTAATTTGATATATAATTCATTAAAAAAACACATAAGTGCAAATATTAACATTAACTGACCTCTTTAAACCAGGCACCCTAGGCTTGCGGCAGACTGAGAGCTGGCAACCATTGTTTTTCTAATTCCTTATACGATTTTCTTTCAAATGATGTGCGATTCACATAAAAAATATATGAGTGCAATTTTCTCCAAAAACGAGTTACGAAAAACATTAATTAAAGGTGATTGCGGCAGGATTTTTTTGGGCAACCCTAGTGTAATCTATTCTACTATCATGTATCATTCTTAAATATAAGTATCATTAGAAAATCTGATCCCTACAGTTTTAAACGATGGGATCTTAGGCCATATATTTTTAAATAAATATTTAATTTCCTCGAGTGGGGATCGAACCCACAATCAGTTGATTTTACAGTCATACTTCATGCCCGCCACAACTGGCTACTTTACTGTATTGGCTGAATCTTTAGCTTTCAATTTGTATAATAATAGAATAAACTCGAGATTGTATGATGATAAGAAACACCAAGATTCCAAAATTGGGTTTGGAGCTTACACGGGAAAAACTTGCCGTGCAAGCGTACTTACCGTCTACCTAAATACCGTATAGCTAAATATTTTTCTTAAAATACAACCAATTTTCGAGCATAATCAAATAAATTCACATTAGACTTAATTTGAGGCCGTCGTAGAGCAGTGGTAGAAGCGTGTGACTTTAAACGCGACTGTTGTAGATTCAGTACCTACTTGGAGAAATTAATCATAGTTTATTAATATTCATTTTTACGACTTCTTAACAACGCAAACCGTGGCGTTGAGTTCCGCCACTCCATTCTTGTTGGCTCGAAAATTGTACAGAAAGTGGGAAAAGCAGTGTCTTAACACGAGATTCAATTTTTGTTTGTCTTTCTGTTTATCCAGGCTAACCTGTGGATCAGCTAAACCCATTATTATGGGACTAACACTGAAAGATAGAGGGGGTTGTAGAGCAACGTAAAGGCTATTTTTATACAATAAAAAAAATGATATAAATTTAAAGTAGGTATGTTGTTCGGATAATTGCTACTATCTAATAGAATTATTTTATACAACTTTTTTATTGAATTGGCTAAATCTTTAGTTTTCAATTGTAAATTATTATTTGTATGATGATAGAAATAACTCGAGATTGTATGATTATAAAATTGAGATTTCAAGATTTAGTATTCTCCAATTTCAGTTGATACCCTCTCAAACAGTCACGTAGTGCTTGCAATTTCTCAATGATAGATAGATATTTGTACATCAATATATAATCTATTTTATCTCGAAATATCTTTGGAATCGGAATTTATATGGGAAAATCGACGTTTGCAGTGTTCCAGGGGAAGTTAAGTGCTTAAAATATATATTAATTTCTCCACTCTCATAGGTTAAAGCGCGGCCTTAAGTACCACTCAATACATAATATCTTGATATCGGGCTTAAAATGGAGAACGAAGTGTCCTAACACTAGGTGCACTAGGTTTTTATTTCCTATGCGGGACACGGTGTAATAATAACGTCTATAATAATAAGGCTTTGCAACTCAGCTGCCATACTTCATTCTTTGTTTACTTAGATATACATACACATACATACATATATTACTGTATGTTGTCATGTATCAAGGGTGTTGTTCTCATAAAACGTGTTTAACATGTCAACATGATTTTATAAATCATAGATAAGAAAAATGATTTATTCCTTTAAGAGGATCTTTAAGAGAAGTTGAAAAGTTTAAATTCTCTATGTGAAGAAAAAGAGTCGTATTACTTGGTTTTAACTACATAAATATCTATACATATGACAAAATTGTAAGAGATTGCTATCTGTACGTGGAAGATATATTAGGGGCATTTATCAATATGATAGAGCCTAAGAGAATTATTTTTTAAATTTTGTTTGTTTGTGTGTTTGTAGGTTTGTCTTTACGTTTGTGCACGTTAATTTCAGAAACGGCTTAACTGATTTAAATTTTTATTTTGAGAAATGTCCAGAATTCTGCAGAAAATGGGGAACGGAGTGTCTTAACACTAGGTTCCCTCTGCCTACCCTGCTGTGTGCGGGATACAGCGTGAAGCTGATTTTTTTTTACTGTATGCGACAATATTGCTACAAAACAATTTTTATTGAATTGACTGAAACTTTAATTTTCAATGTAATGATGTCTTTTTTATAATGATAATGTTATAAGAATACAATAATACATACAGTAATTAAGATAAGTAAATAGATAATTGAGTAGTATATGCGGGCGAAGCCGCGAGCAAGTTGCTAGTATGTATACACAACTCTTCCGTTACTAAGTGACTGACAGATAGCGCACAGACGATACTACACTCCATTCTGAGTGTAAGGGAGTATTAAAAGAGGAAAAAATGGATCTAACGTTTTATAGTTAATAAAAAAATGTGCGGACAAAATCGTTTTCCAACTACATAAGCACCAATTCGTCAGCCTACGCAAATGCAAATTTTAATGTGGTTTTCACTAAAAGATAGAGTAAGGTTGATAACATCAAATTTTTGTAAAATGATGTCATAAAAAATATTTATTTTCGTGCGCTTACACATGGGTACAACGCCGGGGTGCAATAGTTGTTTGTTTCATATCACGCACATCCCACGGGAATCTAAGACACTTAGTGTTAAGACACTCTATTCCCATTAAACACTTTCGTTACCAATTTTCTGCCGAATTCTGGAGACATTGCCTCGTTACCAAAGTGAGGAAATAAAAATATTAAATAATATAATAATAATAATAATATAATACTTTATTGCACAAATAAGAAGAAGAATAAAATACAGTACATTATAACAACGAATAACAAGTGTGCAATGGCGGTCTTATCACTAAAAGCGATCTCTTACAGGCAACCAAAATAAAAACGTAAGGATTAAATTTATAAAAGAAAGCATAAAAGTGCAAAAAGTACTAAGAAATACATAAATCAATATATAGTGAATATAAAATTGTTTTAAACATACAAATATACATACATACATACATAAATAAATTCATACATACATACATACATAAATACAACAGTTAAAAATAAATACATGTAGGGGAGAGGGGGGTAGCTTAGAACAGGGGCACCTTTGAAAATATGTGTTAACAGAGCTATTTTAAAAAGAAATTTTGGTAGATTTTTTTTGAGTAGTGGCAGCACTAATCTACACACGTGTCACTTGTCACCGCTGATATATGAGAGCCCGTGGTTGAGTTACGAGGAGTGTTTGATTTTGAGTAAAATTTTATGCATTTTTAAATAAACGCGTAAGGATCGCAGGGATCTAATTCAAGGTATATGGTTTTATTTTTTCCTCTTTTAGTTAGAATGTTTCATATATCATGCAATAAACTAGAAATGACTACAATTTTTACACTTTTACTTGAAAAAAAAACGTTTGTACTTTTTCAATTACCACTGAGGCAGCTTTGAACAAAATAGGGGGCAGTTTTGAATATTATTATATGTAAAAAAATACCGCAAAAGAAAAACAAAACTATACTGAACTTTTCCTCACAAGAAACTGACTCAAAAATGCATTTGGAATTAGAAGAGGAAGTGACAATTTACTGTGAAGAGAATGAAGATACTGATACCTGTGCGTATGAAGACTACGAAATGGAATTAGACTACAACTTAATAAATATTGGAGATTTCGTTTTAGCGAAATGTAATAGTAAAAAAGTAGCTTGTATATTTTTTTCTTTCCTGAGAAAGAGGACAAGCGCTACGTTTTCAAAAGTATTACGTCTTACTTACTTGAGGCCAGTCATGGCGCAGCAGCACGAAGTGTGGCTGTGAAACCGACTGGTTATGGGTTCGATCCCCACTCGAGGAGATAAAATATTTATTTAAATTTATATTTCCATTTCTTAGCTCTGGTGTCGAGGCTAAGCGTGGCGTAGAGTTCTGCCACTCGACACGCAATGTCTCCAGAATTCGGCAGAAAGTGGGGAACGGAGTGTCTTAACACTATTGTTCCCTCTGCGTACCGTGCTATTTGCGGGACAAAACGTGAAGCTGATTTTTATTTCTTACGTAAACTACTTCCCCCTATTTCAGTTGCTGGTTACGTGACGTACTACATCCATGTTTTCTTTTAAATTTAATTTTTCTAAGTTCAAATTAGGGTAGTAAGCTGTTTACTTAAAAAATATTTTGTTTTATTTTCATAATATTAGATTTATTCTATGATTGATCTCATAATGTTAATTACTTCTAGGAAGCCAAAGCAACAAAAAAGTATTTTTGTTTGTTCGTTTTTAAAGTCTATTAATAATATTAAAGTTATTTAACACTAGTACTAGTACAATCGCAATATTAAACTATTTATATTATTTTTTTAAGTTTACATGGTACTAATATTTGATCTCCATCGTTTCTAATGTTAAGTTTATTAATAAAATTACTTTAAAGTTTAATAAGCTTTTTAATTTCATTGAATTCGATGATAGTTCAAAACTGCCCCATATATGTTCAAAGCTACCCCGGAAGGGGGGCAGCTTTGAACATTTGACTACTGCTACTAAAGTTGATATTGCACCTTTAACTTATATATTTTTTTACATATGATGCTACGATTGTATGGCACAATAGTTGGACTAAGTATTGTGAAATAGTAAAGAAGTTAAAAACTGTAGAATTTTTAGATATGACACAAAGTTTAAAAATCGTTCGAATGTGCCCCCCTCTCCCCTACACTTATCATATTGTCCTTTTATGAATTAACTTTAAGATAGTACTGTTTAAGACGTCGTTTAAAAAATCCCAGTCGACTGGGAACGTCTTACTTCCAATGGCAGCTCATTCCATAGTTTTACTGTGTGTTAAATATTTCATTTCCTCGAATAGGAACCGGGCCGACGTCTCGGACCATCCTCATATTCGAGACATCGCGCCGTGGCACACCCGCCCCGCCCCGCCCCCCAGATGCACCAAAGTGGAACCTACCGAGAGACATCTTACCCCACGCCAACTCCTGAGCTGCTGCCAAGGTCGCTGGTCGCCTAAGCTGGGCTTCCCTTGGGTAACCAGGGGTCTCACCCGGCTGGGCTGACCGCCCGGCAGCACTAGCTCATCCATTTCCCTTTTTTCCCCCTTTTTCCCTAGTCTCATTAAAAAGACCTAATCAAAGAGGGCCTCCAGGTCCACCCCCATGACGCGCCCATATTAATGGGCGGAGTATGACTCTCACGGCCAGAGGGCCCAACCCTGACACCGTTTCCCCTCTCCCCCCGCGGGGGGTTGAGTGAAGATTACACTCGAGTAGAAATTGAATTCACAGCCTGTCGCGTTTACAGTCACACGCTTGTGGCTTTGTGAGTTTCTGCCAGTTTTTCTAATAATATTTTAAGTCATTTAAGGCTTTTTTAAAAAACTTTAAATATAAATCCTTAATTTTATAGAGTCACTAAGCATTTAGTGACTAAGTATAGTGACTCGTCACTGTCTCTCTTTATTTACTACATAACGATGTGCAGATGTTAAAATAAACATTAAAAAAACCTATTCATTGTTAATGACGCAACTTTTAATAGTTATCTAACGTAATACCTCTCTTGTTTGCATAAATAAACGATTTAAACGTACATACATACATATACATATTATATTTTTATATATAAATAGACGACTATTGCGGTCAGTTAGCAAAATAAAACGCGTTACGTTCTGTCATTTAACACCTAATGTCTAAAAAAATGTATGAACTGTGGAAACGGAGTGTCTTGACACTATGTTCCTTCTAACTATCTTGTCGTGCGGTATAAAGCGTGAAAATAAAATTTCATATGTTGGGCTAAATAGAATAATTGTAGGTTAAAATTTAATTTGACTGTTACATATTTAAATCGAATTAAATTAAATTTGTACATGTATATTACCTATATATATAAAAGGACTTGTGCTGACTGACTGAGGTAAGGCGCACGCAGAGCCGTAACCGCTGATGGTAGAAACGTGAAACTTGGGCAGATGTTTATTTTCATATTCTGGACATCCACTAAGAAGGGAATTTGAAAAATTTTAACCCTAAATGGATGAAATAGGGGTTGAAAGTTTATATGGAAAAAAATTTAATCTGTACCGATTTTTATAAAATTTGAAATTCAGACTCTTAAAAATATTTCATTGAACACGTGTTTCATGGTTTTTAAGAATTCACCCCCTAAAGGTTCAAATAAGGGGTTACAAGTTTATATAGAAAAAACTTTAAATTGCCACCGATTTTTATAAAAATTTAAATTCAGACTGTTAAAAATATTTTATTGAACACGTGTTTCGTGGTTTTTTTAGAATTCACTCCTAATAAGCGGGCGAAGCCGCGCGTGCCCTCTAGTAATAAATAAATCAGCTTCACGCTGTATACCGCACACGGCAGGGTAGGCAGAAGAAACCTAGTGTTAAAACACTCTGTTCCTCACTTTCCACCGAGTTCTGGAGGCATTGCGTGTTGAGTGGCAGAACTCAACGCCGCTCTTTGTCTCGATACCAGAGCGAAGAAATGAAAATATAAATGTAAATAAATATTTATTATATTTATTTCCTCGAGTGGGGACCGAACCCACAACCAGTCGATTTTACAGTCACACTTCGTGCCTCTGCGCCACGACTGGCCTCTATATTATAATAGCTATATAGTAGTTTTAGTAATGTATAGTAGTTTTAGTAGTATATAGTAATATAGTAGTACTAGTAATGTAGTAGTATATTATAATAGCTGATAGTAAATGCAACGGTTTTGGGTCCGAGTGGGAACTCGGTGGAGTCAATTATTTTAAATTTCCCGTCTGGTAAAAGCAGCAGTGTAGCATAGCGCAGTGTTAAGTTCCGTCGCAATATCTTGGCTTTGGACTGACCCACAATTTCCACAGAACGGACTGTTTAATCACTGAGTTCTTTTACTTGTTACATGCGGAATACATCGGGAAACTAATATACATAGTTCTATAGGATAGATTTTTTTTGTTAGAGTCACGCTGCATCATGCACATAGGGTAGGCAGAGGGAACCTGGATGCCTAGTGTAAAGATGCTCCTTTCCCGATAAGACACTTCCGTTTCTCACTTTTCCCCGAATTTTTGAGGCATAGCGTGTTGAGTAGCGAACCTCAAAGGCACGCTTTGCCTCGTGACCGGACCGAAGAAATTAACATATTTCTTTCCCCCGAGTGGGAATTGAACCCACATCAGTAGCGTTTACAGTCGCACTCTCATACCTCTGCGCCACAACACCAGGTATGATAAATAAATTGTAAAATAGCAGCTTAAACCAAAATTATAAATGACCAGGTTAATTACGATATAAAATAAATATAAAAACTTAATTATATTCATCATTAAATATAGTTTTATTCCTTTCATCATCTTTCATTGTTTTTGATTAATGATACAAGTCATTTAGTAATTGAACCAATATAAAACAAAGTATATTATTTATAATATTTATCTATATCTACTTACTATCTATATTAATATCATAAAACTGAAGTTTGTTTTGGTTGAACGGGAACGTTAATCTCAGGAACAACTGGTTTTAAAAAATTAAAAAATTAAATTAGCTTCACGCTGTATCCCGCACACAGCAGGGTAGGCAGAGGGAACCTAGTGTTAAGACACTCCGTTCTCCACTTTCTGCCGAATTCTGGAGGCATTGCGTGTTGAGTGGCAGAACTCAACGCCGCGCTTAACCTCGATACCAGAGCGAAGAAATGGAAATAAAAATTTAAATAAATATTTCATCTCCTCGAGTGGGGATCGAACCCACAACCAGTCGATTTTGCAGTCACACCTCGTGCCGCTGCGCCACGACCGGCCTCTACTACTGGTTTTAATTGAAAGATTATTTTTTTGTTAAATACTCTATTTATAAAAGGAGATTTATTTATTTATTTATATAAAAAGAGCGTAGATTGTTTCGAAGTAACCCATAGTATCTGCGGTCGGAGTTACGTGGAGCACTTAGAATGTGTCATATGTCATGCACAACTCTTAGTTACTTCACTTTAGCGGTTCACTTCCGTTTCACTTTCGGTGGCGATGCTACATGTAAAAATTGTTCTTGTCATCAAATTAAAAAAAATCTTGTCATCAACGTCAAAATTAAATGCTAATTTGTGCAAATAATTAGTATTAACATTTTTTACTTTTTAATTAAACAATTGTTGTTCTTTATTAAGTAATGACTTTTAAAAATAGAGGCCATCGTGGCGCAGACGGAATGCGCCTGAGTGTAAATGCGTTGGTTGTGGGTTTGATCTTCGGGGGGATGATTTATATTAGTTTACTATAAAACAATCCATTGAGCAGCTGTTTATCAATTTGGGAATAATGTCCAATTCCATCTCAAGGTAGCCCTTCGAGAACTGATGCAGCTTGCCTTGATTTTCTTTGTTCACCCTATCGCAAATAAAATCGTCGGAACATGAGCTGATATTAACACACATTACATGTAAACGCCAGGCCATTAGAAACAACCATATCTATAATACATGTAAATAATATCCACCACCACTTTTTTCCGTGAACAGCAATTCTATATAATGAGACAGACTGGTCAACTTTTTATTATAAATTTGGAGAAAACGTGGTATGGCAACGTCTATTTTCTTATTTTTGATTGGACACCAGCGTTTGACAGTTTCGAGAGGTTCAATGGTATCGTAAGGCAACTAACGCCTTGGTACACACTTTCCATCTAACCAGTACTATTTCATCTGTCTTGTCAAATATGTAATCATGAGTGGCACGATCTTTTTCATTTCTTTTGTGCTTTTAAAGGGGCATTTTTTCGTCCTATTTTCCCGTACAGGTCCACGAGCACGATATCCTAGGCTTTTTAATTCTAGTAAGAGATCGTAACTTGTAAAAAAATTGTCAAAGAAAACTTCATGATTAGCTTAGGTACAGTTCAGTTTCTCTAATAAAGTTTTGAATAGGCGGGAACCCATAGGATCAGGGGAGATATCCATCATAGGAGTTGGTGATTGCGATTTTCCGCCGTTAAAATCAAAATATATCAGTTTCACGCTGTATCTCGCACTCAGCAGGGTAGGCAGAGAAATCTAATGTTACGGCACTCCGTTCCCCACTTTCTGCCGAGTTCCGCCACTCAACACACAAAGCCTCCAGAATTCGGCGGAAAAAAATTAAAACATAAAAGTTCACTCTGCCAACCCTGCTATGTGCGAGATATAGCGTGAAGCTAATTGGATTTGATTTAATTAATTCTTTACCGTTCGCCCATTTTTCGCTCATGAGATATTACCGCCTACCTGAGCGAGCAAATTAAAACAGTGAGAATACATAAATAGTGCCACGAGTAGGAATTGAACCCATAACTACCGCATATAAGACACTGTTCCATTACATCATACATTTCGTCATTTCTCATTTTAATATTTGTAAACTAAGCGACAAAGTAATGTAATATAAATTGCTACATAGTATATCCGTTATTGGTAATATAAATAAACATAAATAAGCATAAAAGTCTTGTAAGATTGTGTGAAATTCAAATAGAATACATAATCTATAATTGCATACGAATATTCCGAATAAACTAATACTAAGTTTGTTTGGTTCAACCCGTTAATCTCGGGAACTTTTGACTGGAACTGAAAAGATATTTTTAAGTTATTCCAGTCCAGTTCATTTATCGAGGAAGGCTAGGCCACGAACAATAAGAGCAAAGTAGTAATGAAAAAGTCGTTCTAATACGCAACGGACATCAAGGGTTTCGTACCAATTTAAGGATTGTAGGTCAACGGAAAGGAAGTGCAAGTCTTTTTTCTGTGATATATAAGTTTTACTTTTTGGTTTATTTTCTTTATTTGTATCGTAAATTTTCATTTTGCGCCAAATTCTATAACCACGGGAAGTTTCCTATAGGTTTTGACGACGTAGCGAATTTCCAGCAAAAACAATCCATGTTCGTGATTGATCATATGATTGATGCGTTGACTTAGAAGCTTGATTGCTTCTGGGCCCTAAAGGACCATAAATCTGGAAATTTGATATTAATTTCAGCTTGATACCTTCTCGTGATCTTAAGATAAATGATCTTGACTACAAGGGTTCCGTATTTTTCCGTATATTGCAATATATCGAAAAATGGGTCTTAACAGGGGGTTAACAGAGCGAAAAAATAACAATAATTTGTTCCCACGAATGAGCATCGAACTCAAAAACATCACGTTTACAGTCTGAAGCTGCGTCGCTACGCCACGACGTGAAAACCCACAATAACTTCAATAGTCTAACTAAAAACCATACAATCATATAATAATATATATCTTTGTAATGTGAATGTGGAAATTTAGAAAAGAAATGCCAAGGTTTTTTGTTCTTACAACACTTTCTGAATACACACGTAGTAAGTTTGGCCTTGGCATTTATATTTTGGTTAGATTGGCTTTAATAATTAAGGCATGGGTAGCAGATTCAGTTGCATTCCTGTACAAAAATAGATTATGCGCTTAATTTATTCAACTTTTATAAACTGATGAACGAGTTCCTCATTTTATTGATGTACTCACAATCAGAATTTACATTCCAAATACGTTTACTTTTTATTGCAGCTATTGAAGGTATTCCCGACAAATATACCTAGTTTATTATTTTTGTTAATGTCACCAACGTTGACGTTTAAAATAATAAGTATGGTAGACAAAAAAAATATTTATTATACTTTCTTTTAAATTGTGCTTAAATAAAATAGGAAGATAACACGATAGGATTAATATATTATTATTTTTCATTAAAATTATATAATTTAGCTTTACTTGTGAGTAATCATCAACGTAATTTGATTGTGGAAGATTTTTATTAACCGACTTCTGTAAAAGGAGGAGGTTATCAATTCGACTGTATTTTTTTAAATGTTTGTTCAGAACTTTCTACTGAGTGAAACAATTTTGATGATGCTTTTTTATACGAAATTGAAGTTAATTTTATTTGATTTGTTTTTTGTATTTTAATTAATATTTACTTTAATAAATCACTCAGTACTCTGTTTTCTGTTAATTTTATAGTGAAAATAAAAATATTTTAAATAAAACTATTCCTTTAAGTGGGAATGGAGTTCTGCCATCTAGTATTGAATAGCAAAACTAAAATACAAACTGTCGAAAAATTAATCTTTCTTTAATTTCTATTCTATTTGCTTTACTAAGTATGGAATAACACTTTAAAGTTGTAAAAAATGTGAATTTTTCTTTTTCCTTATTTATATCTAAAATGAGTAAAGCTAAGCTCTTGAACGATACCCATTCAAGGGAAAAAAATATTTTCATTCCCTCTTTCTGGTAACAAGATAAAGCCCGGCGTTAAGTTTTTCTATTCAACATGCAATATCTTGACAATAAGGGGGTGTGTGGGGAACAAAGTGTCTTATCAGAAGATTCCCTCTGCCTACCCTGCTACAAGCACACGTGCAATGTGAAGCCTATTAAAAAAATTATTTATTTGTTTCAGAACACAAAATGGCGCCATCTATTGGCGTACCGGAGTTCTATGTTGGGAAGAACATTTTTATAACTGGAGCTACAGGTTTTATGGGAAAAATTTTAATAGAGAAATTACTAAGATCATGTCCGGACTTGAATAAAATATATTTTTTGATGCGACCGAAGAAAGGACAGAGTGTTAAAGAACGACTTGATGATTTTCTTAATTGTAAGGTAAGTTTCACTGTTCAAAGTCAAAGTTAAAATCAGAGTCAGATTTAGAATCAGAGTCAGACCTGAACTCAGAGTCACAGTCAGAGTCAGAGTAGGGCTATAAGCTTAATTATTTAAATGTCAAATGATTTACCACTAAAGTTACTGCCTCAGACCTGAGAAGAACCGGTGCAAGAAATTCAGGTGATCTATTATTTTAAAAATAGTAATCAACAGCATTTGATGCTTTTCATATTCATGTAGGAAAGTCAATATTTGTTATAAATTTATTGTAAATTGTATTTACAATAAGTTTGGTGCTGATCCTCTCAGTAGGATTGCATTCCGGTTCGATGGTAGCCGTACAGTAGACAGTCTCTCTTTGTACTAGGTTCCTTTTTTCTACCTTGCTATATGCGAGTAACAGAGTGAAGCGAATGAATAAAACAATATTATTATTTAAATTGCAGGTTTTCGACAGCCTCCACGATAAATCACCCAAATGTTTCGACAAGTTACACGTAATATCCGGAGATATACTTCAAGATGATCTCGGTATTTCGATAGAAGACTGGGACTTACTCCAGAAGGAAACACAGATTGTGTATCATTGCGCTGCTTGTGTACGGTAAGTTGTTTTTCGATTTTTCACTTATTGTTGTCATTGAGGCCATCTTGGCGCAGTAGCACTCGAAGCACTAGGGCAAAACACATTAGGGCAAAACGTGGCGCTAAGCCAATATGTAATGTTGAGAAACTTGGGGAAGAACATTAAAAATGATATATATCTTTACATTTTACATTACATTTCCTCTGCCATGCTAAATACAGGAAATAACGTGAAGGTAATTTAATTTTTTTTATTGCAAATAAGAAAATTTAACTAGAGCGTGGGAAGCAGAGTTGTTCAAACCTATCCCAAAATAGTGTAGTAACTTTAAGCTTTTAATAAGTAAAATTAAAGCTTAAATATGAATAAAATGGTAAAGTCGAGAACAGTTGTATTTGGATATTTTTAAGATAAATCACTGTTTCTTATTATATCCAATTTGGATTTTTCACCGAATTTCCCATGACATTGCGTATTGAGTGATGGAACTCAATTCGATGCTTCATCTTGCTACCAGCGAAGAAATGAATATTCGTAAGTTATTTATTTATTCTTACGAGTAAGAATCGAATCCACAATATTCGGATTTATAGACAGATCTAAAAAATACTACTTCTAAAACAATAAGGTAATATTTGAAATATTTCCTTCCCAGGTTTGATATGTTTATACGAGATGCAGTAAACATGAACACGCTGGGCACTATGAAAGTATTAAAGTTGGCCGATGGAATGGAAAAGCTTGAGGTAATTGATTAAATTATTTTTTACAAGTGTGTGAAAATTATTAGCCTAAATAATTGAACATTAGCCTAAATAATTGCACATTTTTTTTTATATCTTTACAAAGTATTAACATTTAAGGGGCAGGCAAGCAGATTTAACAAAGTACTATAAAGTTTGTAATTTACTACAAAAACGTACATAAAAAAAATCGGGGGAATTAAGGACCTCTTCCTTTTTTAAAACCGGTTGAAAAGGAAAACCTTCCTTTTTTTTGAAGTTGGTTAAAAAGAAATGCAATGATTGAGGAATCTCATTTCTGGCAAAAAGTTTTAACAATGTAATGTTTTTTCTTGTAACTATTACAGTAAAAGTAGTACAACTACTTAGGCCATCTACGAACTACTTAGGTCATCGCTGAACATACATTAAAAAAAGATTCCGACGAAGTGAGAACCTCCTTTTTTTAAATTCGGTTAAAAATTCACCAACAGTGGAAAACAGAGTATCTTAACACCGGCTCCTACCTTTTATCCCGAATGTCTAACTAAATATATACTTAGCAATATTTTTTTTTTCATTCAGGTATTTGTCCACGTCTCTACAGCATACTGTCGGTGTGAAGTGCATACGTTAGAAGAACGGCTATATCCGGCGAAGCACAGACCGCAAAATATCATGGAATGTATGAAATGGATGGACGATGACTTGCTCACTTACTTACAGCCGAAGTAAGTGTGAAAAAAGAAAAAGTGGGGAACGGAAATGTCTTAATGAGAACGGAGTGTCTGAACCCTACTCTACCCTACCTGTCTTACCTGCCCTGCCATGTGTGGGATACAGCGTGAAACTAACTAAATATATATTATATAAGTTTATTCTTTTCATGTCCTTTCCGTTGAACTACAATCATAAAAATGAGTAAGAAATATGAAGTTATTGTATAAATTAAAAATTAAATCAAAATCAAATCAGCTTCACGCTGTATCCCGCACGCAGCAGGGTAGGCAGAGGGAATCTAATGTTACGACACTCCGTTCCCCACTTTCTGCCGAATTTTGGAGGCATTGCGTGTTGAGAGGCAGAACTCAACGCCGCGCTTAACCTCGACACCAGAGCGAAGAAATGGAAATATAAATTTAAGTAAATATTTCATCTCCTCGAGTAGGGATCGAACCCACCACCAGTTGATTTTGCAGTCACACCACGTGCCGCTGCGCCACGACTTGCCTCTATTGTATAAATAATGGAAAAAATACGTTAATTATTACCGTATTGGACATTGGTATATTATAATACACACGAATAAAATCAATAAAATCGCTATAAAGTTGTATACTTGTATGTATGTCTTTGTGGGCAACCTTGCCCCGACTCAGTGAGACGTCTCATACAAATGCGATGGCTACGAATGAGGACTCGATGTTAGAAATATTACACTATGTTCATTTTCCCAGATCACCATTCAACATGGAAAACGGAAAATAGAATGTCTTAACACTAGATTCCTACTGTACCTGGAAAAATTGTAAAGAAATATTTTTAAATTTAGATTTTAACTTTCTTTTTTATTTACAGACTGATAGAGCCTCAACCCAACACGTATGCGTATACAAAATCATTGACAGAAGACCTTGTATCACAGCACGTTGGAAAGTACCCCATAGTGATTGCGAGACCATCTATTGGTAAATATTATATTAAAACAAGTTGCAACCCCTCATTTCACCCCTTAACCCTTTTTTGGTTTCCCGTAGAATTGACTTCTGCTACTTGATACCCAATATCTGGAAAATTGGACAGAAAGTAGGAGATGGTACGTCGTACACTAAATTCCCCCTACTTATCCCTGCTGGATGCAGAATACAGGGTAAATTTGAAAAAATAAAAATATAGCATCACTAAATACTTGTCTGATTGCGATAGATGTGGGTTGAAATCTGTTTAAAAAAATTAATAAATACTCATTTACACCATATTTTTATTTTGTTTCAGTGATTGCTTCACATAAAGAACCTCTACCTGGATGGGTGGACAATATGAACGGTCCCACTGGTCTGTTAGTTGGAGCCGGCAAAGGTATGTCAAAAAAAATATATTTTTTTAGCATCATACTATCCCGTACATAGCAAGATAGGCAGACGGAATAGGGGACCTAAGGCTAAGACACTCCGCCACTTTCTGCCGGATTGGGGAAGTAATTGCATGTCGGGTGTTGGAACTCTACGCTTCTCTTTGCCTCTTTGCCAAAGCGAGGAATTAAAAATAATAAATATTTCGTTATCGGATCGGATTAAATAAAAAAAAAACTAGTTCCCGCCATTTTCAATTGTTTTTCAAGCAAGGATAACTAATCCAGATAAGCTATATATATCTAGTTGATACACATGTTTACATACTTATGCACTGCTGTACAAAGTGAGACTGTAAAATCGACTGGTTGTGGTTTCGGTTCTCACTCGAGGAAACTTATTTATATTTATATTTTCATTTATTTGCTCTGGTATCGAGGCAAAGAGTGGCGTTGAGTTACGTCACTCAACGCGCAATGCCTCCAGGACTCGCAAAAAGTGGGGAACGGAGTGTCTTAGCACTAGGTTCCCTTTGGCTACCTGGTTGTGTGCGGGATACAGCGCGAAGCAATTTTTTTTAATTTTATATATCTTTTTACAGGTGTAATCCGCACTATGCATTGTAACGACAGCTACTTGGCGGACGTGGTGCCAGTCGATATTGTGGTCAATGCGTGTATATTATTATCGTTTATTACAGCTATGGAAAAGTAAGCTATTTTATAATTTTTTTGTGAAATCTTAATAAAATTAAAAAAATATTCTTTATTAGGAAATTTTTGAGTCAAGTTACATAAAATGTCAGTAGTGTCACAGTCCTATAGCTAAAGTATCAGTAGGCTTAGAAGATATTTCAGCCGAGAAAAACCGAGATATATGCAACCCAATCTATGTAACCTATAATAATTTTAAAAGTTTAAATACTTTTCTTGGATAGGACTGAAAGAAAACAGTAATTTAGTCTTTTTGTTTACTTATGAAGACAGCTTGGATGAGGGAAGAGCGGTTTGTAAATTAATAGTGGACGAAGTCCCAAGTCCTAAGTCTCCAAAAGAAAGAGTTCCCGCGTTTGAGAATAATTTTATCTATTTTTAAAATTATTCTACGATTTGAACAATTTACGAAATTAACGTTTTTTTCTGTTTATTTTTTTTCTACGTTAAATCAACAGAACTATTGTTTAAAATGATCAGGAACTATTTTACTCATCCCTATGTGTGTAGGACTCGCCCCGATTTTTATTTGCAAAAAAAAATGGTGTGCCAAGGGAAATTAGTAGATCATTTTAATTAATAACTTTTTTGGGGCAAAAACGCCGAAATTATTTTAAAAATCTATCAGGAACTGCAGAATTTTATATTTGATCTGCTGGACAATGCTTTGCTAAGTTCACAGACATAAGTTGGAAGGTACGTGAGGAAGTGAGCTTCTTAGCACGAGGTTTCCTAGGCCTGCCCTACTATATGCTGAACATAGTTTAAAGCAAAAAAGTAATAATTTTTTATTTGTTTTTCAGACCTAAGGAATTAAAAATTTGTAACATAACGCAGTCCGGATATAACCCGATCACTTGGGGAGAAGCTTTAGATATGGGTAAGTAATATTATATTAAATATTAAATCTTATATTTATATTTATGAAAAATCATCAAAAGTAGTAGGTTACGTATCATTATCTATAATTGTACGGAAGTTCCTTTAATATTTATATTCTGGTTGTTAGTTGTTGTCGTTGTTATAACGGCAACAGAAATACATCATCTTTTTTGAATCTGTGAAAAGATTTTTTTATAATTTCTTCCAAGTAGGAATAGGACCCACAATCATTTACATTTACAATGATCCATTTTTTATTCACTTTTAATATATAAGATATAGATAAAAAAACAATAATTTAATATATTTTTATAAGGTCGTATACACGTCCAGGAATTCCCCTTCTCCGTGTGCCTATGGTATCCTGGAGGATCCCCTAAAAGTTCTAAGGTTCATCATTTAATAGCTGTCTTCTTCTTTCACCTGTTACCAGCTTACTTTGTGGATATGATGTGCGTTTTAATGGGGAAAAAGACTTTGTAAGTTTTTTAATAATTTATTAAGAAATAGTAATAAACTAAATTCAGAAAATGAGGCCAGTCTTGGCGCAGCGGCACAAAGTGTGACTGTAAAAACTGGTTGTGGGTTCGATCCCCACTCGAGGAGATGAAATATTTACTTAAATTTATATTTCCATTTCTTCGCTCTGGTGTCGAGGTTAAACGTGGCGTTGAGTTCTGCCACTCAACACGCAATGCCTCCAGAATTCGGCAGAAAGTGGGGAACGGAGTGTCTTAACACTAGGTTCCCTCTGCCTACCCTGCTGTATGCGGGATACAGCGTGAAGCTGATTTACTTGATTTATTTTATTATAAATGTCTTTGCTCTGGTGTCCAGGCCAAAATTTCGCCTCTCAACACGCAATACCTCCAGAATTGACAGAAAACTGATGCACCCAATGTGTGTCTGTGTGTGTTATATCAATTTACTTTAGTTTTACTGCAAAATTTTTAAAAACTTACATTTTTAATTAAAAAAACTTTTTTCGAATTTTGCGAACATATTTTTCAATTCTTACATTAAATTAGTTAAAACTGTAGTTGACCGAATGAATAATCTTTTTTTTATTCTAGAATAATTTACATATATTTAATTGAAATTAAAATAAAGTAGGCATTCATAGAATAAAACATGTGCTAGATTGTTTTCAAATAGTTTCCTACTTATATAATATATTATACTAGCGGCCCAATCGCAGCTTCGCTCGCATACAATTATAAGTAGATAATTGTTTAATTATGCTGCATTTTCCATATGATAATCAACATAAATTAAATATTTAATATATTTTATACATTCAATCATTTTGATGGCTGCCTGCGAGGACGAAATCAAGGGTACTCCCTGCTGGACTCGTGCCTATGCTTGCGTGCGGCCGTAAACAGAGCGTTGAATTATTTTAAATTTACATTTTCTCAAAAAGTATACGTTCAAATTACATACTACAAAAGACAAAGCATTTCTTCATAAAATTTCATTGTAATATCCTATACCTTGCAGTTTTTATTTTTTTTGAAGAGATAGATATAATTAAAACAAAGAGATTTTTCCAAAAATGAAAAAGTGATTTTTCTCATACAAAATTATTAATAAAATCGGCAGATCGGCAACGCTTAGTAATTATCAGTAGATGTTTACGTTATTGGTATTGATTCGTAACTGCAACACACGAAATACAGGTATGGATAAACATCGTGAAATGAAAAAAAATCTAAAACGTCTGAACTGTTGAGGTCTTGATTAATTTCTTTAGGTATGGGTTAATAGCGTTTACAGACACGACGGCGTAATTTAAAAAAAAAATCATAATATTTTTTTAAATTTATATATTTTTTTTATTATAGCATGATCAAGATTCAAAAGCGAGTCAACTACGGCCTAGAAGTTCTTCAATATTACACAACCAAGGAATGGTTCTTCAAGAACGACTACTTCAGATCGTTACCGAGTTTAGTGTCTAAGGCTGATAATGAAACTTTTTATACAGATGTGCATGTGAGTGATTTTTTTTTAATTGAAACGATAAGTTAGTGATCTGTCATTTCTTTTTTTTTCGAAAATTAGGCGAACAGAGTGTCCTAACTTAACTAGGTTCGCCCTTGCTATACTGATAGGACTGTATGTACCAACTACTACTTTAACTTAGAAACGTCAACTATGATTTAATTGACGTTAAAAAATATTTTATACAAATGTAAAAGTTAATTATCGTCTCTATGGGACTATAAATCTAGATTACAACAATTTATAGGAGCTTTTAACTCTCAACGCACCTATACGTTGTTATTGTGTGTTATAAATCGGAATTCCCATTCTCCATAGTGGCCCAAGTCCAAGATGGACATCAAATATTATCTACTATAAAAAATTGTATCGATTTTTTTGTTTGTTTGAAAGGTGACTTAACCGAGTGTTCAAGAAAAAGTGTTCAGCCGTTTGAAGATTTTCCTCGTTTTTCTAGTTTAATGTTTACATTTAAGAGCTTTTTTGTGTAGAAGGTTTTTAATAATCGATTATTATTCCTCAGGCCATCAATTGGAGTTCCTTCCTAAGAAATTATATTAAAGGAGCTCGAGAGTATTGCTGTAAGGAAGATCCCGCTACTTTGCCACAGGCGAGGCGATTGCAAAACCAGTAAGATTTTTTATTACACTCACGTCGTATCTTTCACTTTTTGTACCAAAATAATGTCAAAGTTCATCTTGGAATCACATTTTCTCGCTGTATCCCGAACAAAGCCGTGTAGCCACAACATGGGAACCTATTGTTAAGACATTCCAGTCCCATTAAGACACCTCCGTTCCCGACTTTCCACCGAATTCAGGTGCCATTGCGTGTGAGTGACGAAACTCAACGCCCGCGCTTTGCCTCGTAATCAAAAAATTCACTCCCTCGAATGGGAATCGAACCCACAATCTGTTGAGTTTACAATAACACGCTTGTGCCCTGCACTACGAAGGGGGCATGCGATTTTATTATGTAAATATTTTATTAACAAAATTTAACTCAGTAACTAGCGCCTTCTCTATACTACAAACAAACCAACAGGTTTTTTTAACTACTAATTCAACAATCATATCAGTAAAATACATATGTATAATGAAACCTGAAATTACTGAATTACACACTGTATTATCATTTCTTAACTACTAATAATACACCCCAGATTCCACTATTTATTTATTTTTTATTAGAAAAAAAATACCTAGAAATATATATAATTATCATTCCTGAGTGGATCGAACCTACAACCATCATGGTTACAGTCAGATGCTGTCTCACTACGGCATAAAGGCCCTAAATCCTACTAATATTGTAAATGTGAAAGTTTTTGAGGATGGATAAAAACTACTAAGCTGATTTTGATGTAATTTTACAGTAATACATCAAAATAACACATAGGTTACAATATTAAAAAAATTAAATTAAATCAGCTTCACGCTGTATCCCGCACACAGCAGAGTAGGCAGAGGGAACCTAGTGTTAAGACACTCCCGTTCCCCACTTTCTGCCGAATTCTGGAGGCGTTGCGTATTGAGTAGCAGAACTCAACGCCGCGCTAGTAGCGTAGGTTACAATATATATATTCTTTTTGTTTAATTTAACTATAATATACTTAATAAAACATTTTAGCGGGCTAAACCGGTTTTGAGTCGATAGCAAAACATATTACTATAGTGTTTTCTTTTGTTTCAGACTATACTACATCGACAAAACAGTACAGTTCGTCGTATACACTTTAATCGCTTATTTCATATATTATTATATTATAAGATTTTTTAGTTAATTTTAATATTCTAAACTAGATCAATAAATTAGTTAAGGGCTAAAATAATTCTCGCTGATAAATGTCTGTTAATTTACTGAAAGTAAAATTATTATACAGAATATTCATTAAAACGAGGTTATGATTAAGTATTCAGTAATTTAACATGAAGTTATCAGACGGTTGTAAAAAAAGGGTACTCATTTATTTTTTTTTTTTTTTAATAGATCGGTGTAACTTTTATACACATATTCATATATCATTTTTCTTGTAAATTGTGTTCATAAAATATATAGATACTAATATTTTCTAAAAAAAAATAAATTTTAATACTTCTTTTTGATATTTTATATTGTGTTTTTTTCTATTTTCAAAGCTACTTTGCTCAATTGTCTATTTATATATTTATATTGTTGAACATATTCTATAATAGTACAATACTTGCAGAGGTAATAGATACGGGGTTTTTTTTTATTTTAGAATAACAATTTTTAAAACAACTTTAGCTTTCTTCCTTTTTTGAAACATACTGTATATATAGAAATAGAAAAAATAATAAATTAATAATAAATCTTTATTTTATAACTATTTATGAAATAAATGGCTATAGATTGTGTAAAAAAAAATATTTTTTAAATATTTTCAAAATTTTATTCACACGCTTAAGTAATAATTTGCATTGTTAAAAACAATTTTCCTATTAAATTGTACAACAAATTCATTACATCTTCATAAGAACGTATAGCTTAATTGTTTAAATCTAAATGCCCAGGTTCAAATCCTAGTATGTTACAATATAATTAACAATAATTTTAAACTGTGTAAGAAAAATCGATAAAATACTATTTTTTATTGTTAAATATTGATTTTTCTTATTTTAAATGGAAATATGAATCAATGATGCCATAAATGTAATGTCAAAGACTACCGACTGTGTCAAATAATATGTTTATGACATATGGACATGTCCATCTTACACATAATTATATAAATGCTTGAAGAAAAACTGTTAAAATACATATTTTTGTTTTTTAAATAATATAATTTAGTACTTTTTTAAATTTTAAATAAAAATTTAAATGAATGACATCATAATTGTAATGTTAACATAATACAGACTACGAGTATATAAAAATTTGGCTTGATTACTGTCTCGAGGTAGCAGACGAAGTCACGGCCAAAGATTAGTTTAAGTTATTAAATAGGAGTAACTACAAATAATGTTTTTTTTTTAAATAATAATGTGATTTTTTGTGTTTTAAATATATAATGTGATGACTTTTTTAATTTATTCTTTTTTTTATTTCTAACCTTAAAACGTTTTTATAGCTTCACGTTTTAGCCATAGCGGGGTAGTAAGAGGAGAATGGGAGCAGCAAACGCTACGGTTTCTTCATACCTCTTTCGCCTCCTCCACTGTCATCAACTCGCACTCGCTCTCCTCATCGCGGAGAGTCCTCATGCTCCTTACTTGGCCTTTCCAGTATCATCGATAGTGTGCTCTCAGTCAATCGAGTTCTCCACCTGCCTCTCTTATCATATATCTTTCATAACTCATTATCTGGAATGTTTAAATTAAAAACTTAATTGTACTACGCTGTCACCTGCTACTTCTCACTCATCCACTTCCACTGGTTGGCTGGGGGAGATTCCTTATTTTTAGTGCTTTCTTCTTATCTACATTTAGAACAATGAATACTATACATAACTCTAAATATGTAAAAAAAAACCCAAAATATTCTCCTCAACAAACGAACAGACCACGTAAAAAATATTTCTTATACATATGTGCATATTTACGCAGTTTTTTTTTGTAATAATTCGTAAAATAGATGTTGATTAAAAGTTTACATTACTGTTAGTATCGTCAATTGATTGGTCAAATAAAGACGCGTTTTGTTATAACGGTGAGTTTTGTTTTATTAATTATATTAAAAATATAGAATTGAATTGAATTGAATTGAATTGAAGAATTGATGTTATTGTTATATCTATTCAATATATATTTTTTTCTTTTTTTATTAAGCTTCTTAGTATAGATATGTAAAGTGTTTTTTTTTTTTATGTTATTTATTTTAAAACAATCTAATAAATCGTCGTGGCGTAGTAGCAGTCTGACTGTAAGAGCGACTGTTGTGGATTTGATTCCCGTTGGGGATTTCTTCACTCTGGTAATTTCTTCACTCAGGTAACAAGACAAAGCGCAGCAATGGGTTTGGGCAATCAACACGATATCTAAAAATTGGACGGCGCGTGGGGCACGGAGTGTCTTAACCCTAGGTTTCCTGTACCTTTATTGTAGACATACGGAATACAGCGAGAAGCTGTATAATTATGTATAACTTTAATAATCTATATAATATTCACCATAATGACAACAATTTTTACATTTTATACAAAAAGTCATTAACCTGGAATCGAATTCGCTACTTATCACTAACATTACATCAATACCACTTATATTATAAACGTTAAAGGCAAGTTCCTTTATATAATATCTAGTTTTCATCGTAATAGTTTGCAATTAACTAAACGTTATACAATACTAGTAAAGATGCTTAAAAAAATATTATACGATATTGCTTACCATTCTATGTCAACAGCCGTTGGTTCCAATTTTTTACTATATTTTTTAGGGCAAGATATAATATAGAAGGCCGTTGTAGTTCAGTGGTACAATGTCTGACTGTAAACAGCGAGACGAATTATTCATATTTCTCTGTTCTGGTATCATGACAAAGCCTACCGCTATGCTCCACTTTTCAACGTGCAAAGTCCCCAAAATTAGGCGTAAAGTGTCTTTGTGTCTTGTCACTAGGTTCCCTCTGCCTACGCTATTAAAACCCCACATAACAATCAACAAATTTTAAACGGAGCATCAGTTCGGAAATATTTATACAAACCAGCCAATTGAGATATTTTAGCAGATTCACGTATATGGCAGGGTAGTCACATGGAACCTAGAGCTAAGATATTTCGTTCCCCACGCACCGCTCTAATTCGAGACTGCGTGTAAGTAGTGGAACTCAACGTCTCACTTTGTCTTACAAGCACGTTTTCCGCACATAGCAGAGTAGGTAAGGGGAATTTAGTGTTACGACACTCCGTTCCCCATTAAAAACTTCCGTTTCCCACTTTACGCTGAATTTTCAACCAACGAACGTCGCGTTGACAGTCGCACACTTGTACCCTGCGCACCGACGGCCTCAATAAAACGGAGAAATAAAACATTTTTTTTCCTCGTCGTGAAAATCGAACCTACAACTACTGGGTCACGGTAGCTCTTTGCTCTCTATCTAAGTTTAAAATAATATGCAACACTCGAAAACATGCAAGTTGAATACTTATAAAAGTATATTTATTATATGAACAACGGGTCAATGATTGATAAAAAAATGTAGGTATTTCTGATTATTTTACTGAAGCATTATTATAATATTATATGATATATTCCGATGGGGGGATTGATCCTAAATATAAATATTTTAATTTCCTCGCTCTAATAGACATATCGCGTATAGACACATCGCTTGTTGAGCAGCGGAACTCAACGCTGTCTTGTCTTGCCTGACAATATAAATATATATTATCTACACTAATATGTATTTGTTTAGTTGAACGCGCGTATTTAAGTTCAAATTGAAAAATTTGAGAGTTATTTAAAGCTGTGGAAATAATTTTATAAATTCGTCGGAGTTACTGTTACCAAACCATCTTGTATATATTTAAGTAATTAAGTAAAAATTGAAATAGCTCAAATACATTCATGTACTCTTATTTTCATATTATAGCTACTTATCTTTTTCTAGCCTCACGCTGTATCCTGCTCTTAGTAGGGCAGGCAGTAAGAACCTGGGAACCTAGTGCTAAGACACTCCGTTCCCGTTATGGCACTTCCGTTACTTTCTGCCGAATTCGCAATCGCCTGCTTGACCCTGCGCAACGACAATACATTCTTAAATTATGTTATTTTCATGTAACTACTTATTTTTTACTTATTTAGAAAACGTATAAAAATTTGAATGTAGCGGGATTTGAACCCGCTTCCTGGAAACCGTTTTAGCGCTCTGACCACTAAACCTTACGTTCTTATCAAGTTACGTCGAAGTTCTCAATTTAAGAAATCGTTGGCGGCGGTTTGATATAATAATTTTGTCAACTGACAGAATGCCACTTCAGTCTACCTGTGACCAAAAATGCATAGATAATTCTAAATATTATACACGATTATTCGAATATCTTAATATAATATATACCGGAATTCATAAATACTAGTCGTATCTATGAATTCTGTATATAAGTGAAATTATTACACACGGGACAAAGCGTAAAATTTCAAGACAATCCCGGATTTTCCAGCCTACTTCGAGTGGTTCACATGGTTTAGTGACATTGTGTCGTTGTCGTGTATTTATTTGCTTGTCTTTAAACAGCAACTTTGAACGTATCTTTTCTATAAAGGTAATTTTGAAATTTTCAACCTTCATTTTTTTAATCGAAAAAATTCTAATATGAACTATTCTGAGATGGGAGCACCCCCCGCAGCCATTCTTTGAGAAATTCCTTATTTGTACATAAAATATTAATATCACTTTATTATAAATTTAAAATTATTATATATTATACTATCGTTATACTATTGATATTTACAGCTGGCTATAGTATATAGTTTAAAGCTATATTTTTTATTTCATATAGCAATAATGTGTTATTCCAATTTATAAATATTTTTACTCAAATTATTCGTACCATATTATGTTCTATTTAAGGCGGACCTCAACATCGCAATTTGCTTTATTTTAAATTTTTATATTCCTTTCCTATTAGATCCAAGGCATCTAGTCTGTCTGTCAGTCACTCAGTTATGAAAAAAAACGGGCAACTGCATTTTAACAATAATCGCCGTCACCACACTGACGTCATTTGCTGCGAATAATTTGGCCTTATTACAATTAAAAAAAACTTTAAATTGGAAATGTAAATTTTAATACGTCGATTGTCTATTATTTGGTAATTTTAAACAATTTGCATATTTAATTTATCCACAAACGTCGCGTCTTACAAAGCTGTACCATTGCGCCAAAACGGTGCCAAAATTTGTCGTATTAAATCACTTATACAGCTGTATTATTTTAATGTATCCAAACGTGTGGATAACCTTTAAAACCTAATTTATATTAAATCATGACTTGTCAATTGTCTGTTATTACATTTTTTTAAAATATATATTAAAATTTAATGAAAATTACATATATACTTTATGTATATGTGTATGTAACACAAAGTATCATTAAATAAACAAAAAGTAATAATAACATATTTTAGCAAGAGCTATCGATTTCACTTTAATCGATTTATCGTCATCGATAATAATCGGAGCTACTGTCTGTCGCGCTAGAACCGCGTTTAGCTGTAAACACGGTTGGTTGTGGGTTGAATTCCCGCTAATGTCTTTTTTGATTATTTTCGCTAATAAATTATTATTTTTTTGCAAATTGGGAAACAGAGTGTCTTGACACTTAGTGTCTAATATCTGTCCATAACCACACCGTCGGCTTTACAGTCGGATGCTGTGCCGCTGTATAAAAAAAATCCTTCAGTGTTCAGTCGAATAAAAGTACGAAGAGTTTTGGTCCTACTCACAGGCTCTTTACCCTATTTTGTGAAAAAAACTAAAAAAAACACTAAAAAAATTATTATTTTTCAAATTTTTACATTTTTGAATGTGGATAAATTTTTGAATATGAAGAAAAATATTCTTTATAGAAAACTTATAAAAAATTCTATCTGCGCCTCGTGGAAACCGTTTACGCGCTATACTAAACCATATGTGCAAAGAGGTTTAAAATAAAAAAAAAACTTATTCTATTCCCGTTACCTCTTCCCTTTCATATGTTTACTAAAAAGTATAAAAACAAAAATGGTTAAGAGAGTTCACCTCCGAACTTTGCTTACAAAAAAATCAAACGGACGTATGAAATATTTGAAGTATTGCGAAAAATTGGATCGTCACGGTGATTGAAAGCGATTACGCTGATATGTAATTGAAATGTGTCGATATATTTTTTTTTCCTGTACCATTTAACAAACACCGACGTTTAAATTATAGATGCTAATGTGTATTACTACATTTTTTGCGTATTTTCTAGAAATAGAATTTTGTTGATTTGGTTCCCTTCGGGAACAAAGTACTATACTCTAGGTTCCCACGTTAATATCCATACAAATATAATTTTAAAATGATAAGGCACTACAAAAAACTACGACGATTTGTCTGGAGTACTATAATTCGTCTAAATTATAGATTTAAATAATATTTCTGTAATAGTTGATTTAAACTCCCGTCAGTAATTTTACTTCGTATTTTAGTGTCCAAGTTATTTATTTTTTTGAGGCCGGTCGTGACGTAGCGGCACGAGGTGTGACTGTAAAATCGACTGGTTGTGGGTTCGATTCCCACTCGAGGAGATGAAATATTTACTTAAATTTATATTTCCATTTCTTCGCTCTGGTGTCGAGGTTAAGCGCGGCGTTGAGTTCTGCCACTCATCGCGCAATGCCTCCAGAATTCGGCAGAAAGTGGGGATAGGAGTGTATTAACACTAGGTTCCCTCTGCCTACCCTGCTGGGTGCGGGATACAGCGTGAAGCTGATTTATTTTATTTTTTTAAGTTATTTATTAGGTAAGGAACCACGTATGCTCTGGTGCGCTGTCCATATTTGTTATTAGCCGATAATGAAACTAATTTATTTTGTTTTTCATATTGCGTGTTGCAATTTTATGAGAAATTTTATTTTGAATCTGCGAGTCAAAATGATTTTCTTGTAATATTGTAAATTTAATTGTATCATGAATATATATAGCTTGGAAACTTTTCTTCAGTAGTCTCTTGCAATTTGATTTTTATAGGGACAATTTTTTTAATATTCTAACTGAGGTGTTCGTGGCACAGGAGCATAAGCATATGTAAACGCGACGATTGTAGGTTCAATTCCCATTCGAGGGAATGAAATATTAAATATTTTTATTTCCTCGCTCTGGTTACGAGGCAAAGTGCGTTGCCACCTCCAAAGTTTGACAGGAAGTGGGGAATGCAAGACGTTACTATACATTGGTAGTATAGATTTATTATTATTGTTTGGTTAATTTCAGTTCAAAATGCAGCCCTCCGTCACGGAATACTACGCGGGGAAATCTGTTTTGATAACAGGTGCTACTGGATTCGTTGGAAAGGTATCTATCTTATCAAGCTATCAAATATCTAGACAGGATTTTAGATATTTTTAAAGTGTTCATCTCTTCTCAAACGATAATTATAAAAAAAAAATGTAAAAATCTTCCTACAGAGAGATGTTAGCAAAATAATTCAGTTGTAATAAGCATATAAACATTTTGACGTAGCTTGATAAGAATGTATGGCTTAGCAGTTAGAGAGCTACGTTGAAGTTCTAATAATTTTTCATACGCTTTTAAAAAAGATATCTACACGGCATACGATCTGTCTTACCAGTTAGTCATAGAATAGTGACTCTGTCTGTAAATGATGATTGTGGGTTCAATTCCTACTCAGAGGAATGATTGTATTTATCTTATTTTCATTGGCCCTCTCTAGTAGACGAAGCGAGACGTTGACTTTTTCAGCAAGAAGCAAGAAGCAGTGGAATATTTCAGCAAGAAGAATTGGAAAACGGAATAATAACTCTTGGTTCTCTCTACGCTCTCCCAGCCTCAAAACTATACATCTAACAAGATACATTCATTAATTTAATAATTAGTAATATATTCTCATTATTTTTCATTGGAACAATAAATACCATGTTTATGTTTCACAGACCTTAGTCGAAAAGCTACTGAGATCCTGCCCTGGAGTCAAAACGGTATACCTGTTGATGAGAAAGAAGAAGGGAGTGTCCGGTCAAGAGAGAATCAGGGACCTTTGCAGTAACATAGTAAATAAAATAATTTCTATAAACTTCGATTTGTAATGTTTTTTTATTTATTTCACAGTTTATGGACGTAGAACTATTTCATTGACTGATTGGTTCATAGTTGCAGCATGTGGGTTCGATCCCCACTCGAGGAGATGAAATATTTACTTAAATTTATATTTCCATTTCTTCGCTCTGGTGTAGAGGTTAAGCGCGGCGTTGAGTTCTGCCACTCAACACGCAATGCCTCCAGAATTCGGCAGAAAGTGGGGGACGGAGTGTCTTAACACTAGGTTCCCTCTGCCTACCCTGCTGTGCCTGTGTGCGGGATACAGCGTGAAGCTAATTTTAATTTTTTTTTTAATTTCTGAACGTTGTCAAGTCCTACTCAAAACTGAAAATAATTTCATATATATATTTAATAACTAATTGTGTAGTTAAAGAGGGTGAAGCCGCGCGGATCCGCTAGTTTATAATAAGAACAATGTATAATTTTAATTTACTAATGTATAAACAATATTATTTGCTACTCATATGTTTTGGGGACGTCTGGCAGGGAGTTAAAACCATGCCAAGTCTTCGTCGTCTCTGTCTGGCAATGGACGACGTGATTTCTAATATAATTGCCACAAAAATATTAAAGAATTGAGCTTTATAATTTAGGTACTATTTTTTACATCTAAGTTACCTAATAACTGCCAAAGCTACCGCCACCTAAGATCCATATTCCCTAAAATTACCGGCGTTGAGTACCGCACAGAAACCTTTAGGCTTTATAAAACAACGTAGGTCTGGCTCTACTATTCTACTATTGGCTCTCTGTCTATAACATTTAGTGTATACTTTATTTTAATTATATATTGAACTGATATTGATCGATATGATTGAAATATTTTGCTCGAATAAAATTGCTGTACATTAACATTTTTATGAAATCGGCTAAGACTTTAACTGTCCTTAAAATAAGTAGGTATTTTATTAGCACACAAAAGTACTTCGGATTAGAAAATAAATGGTTGTGTGTTTGTACCATATATTACGTAAGCAGTTTTTTTGCAAAAATTCCCTTCATAAATCATAACAGTTGAAATCGTAATTAACTCAACACAGAGATAAAGAACGATTTGATCTTCAAAGAGATATAAAAAATAATACATAGATTTTTTGGTTCGTTCGTTCGTTTGAAATAAATCTATATAAAAATGTCTCAAAACATCCTTTCTACGTGTACTCTGTAATATTTACCAATTGTACATTTACGTACGCTAATAATATGTGTAACTTATTTAAAAACTGTACAGGAGTTAATATGCAAACATTACTGTTATTTTACAAAGAATATTATGAATCATTACCCAAATCAATAATTTTACATTTATAGCTGTTTCTGAAGCAGTACATTAAATTATTAAGTGACATCAGCACATTTAACAGAGCTTTAAAAACATAACATAGGTAAAGAGAACGTAGTGTTACAAAAATATATACATATAATAAATAATTCGCTTTATGTATATTTTATGAATATCAAATATCAACATTGGTCATATTTTTTAGTTCGAAACAATCAAAAATTCTTATAGAAGTTACGATAATGTTGTAAAAAACATATTAGAATATTACAGATTAAAGTAATAAAAAAATCATATTAGAAATCATTAGAGTTGTCAATCAATTCTGCTTATTAAATCAATAATCATGTATTTTAAGCGAGCGAAGCCGTGAGCGGGCCGCTAGTGTAGAATATAGCCGATTATCAACACTAAGGTTATTTTTTAATGTTAATTCTGTAACAATAATATTAAAAAAATCAATTGTTTAAAATGGCAAATTAATCAATAACAACTGTTTCTTTTTTAAATTACAATAAATGTAGTAAGGATTGTGGCGCATCGTATCAGACTACAAACAAGGCGATTGTGGATTTGACTTCCACTTGACAAGGCCGAAAGATTTTTTTTCCTCGTCTTGATAACAAGATAAAGAGCGATGGTGAGAGCGGTTTCACGTCTGAATACGCAATATCTCGAGAATTTGACAGTAAACGGGAAATTCTGCTATGTGCGGGATACAGCGTGAAGCTAAAAATAAATTAGATATAAAATAAAATTAAACCTTATATTCTACAGATCTTCGACCACCTACGTGAAAAGCAGCCGGAAGCTTTTGACAAAATTAAACTTGTTTCTGGAGACATATTAGAAGAGGAGTTGGGTATAACCAATGATGATCGACAAGAACTACAGAAAAATTGCAATATTGTGTTTCACAGCGCTGCCTGTGTAAGGTAATTTATACTTATTATTTATGTTACTACTTGGTGTCCGCAACATTCTACATACTCTTCATATTTTTTTATTTTTCCTATTACAAATGATCTCCTTCAAAGATATCTGGGTCCTATATATAAAGGTTTTTTTGTTCACGCTGTATCCCGCAGCAGGTAGAATCTAGAATTAAGACACTCCGCATCCCACGCACCGCCAAATTATCGAGACATTGGATGTTTTATCATATTACCAGCGAGAAAATTAAAGTAATTCATTTTATCGAGTAGGAATATAACCCATAACCGTCGCGTTTACAGTCAAACGTTTTATCACTGATGCAGTGATGACAACAGAATATAAAACATAAGTCTGACACGTCCCATCTACATAAATTTTTAATAAAAAAAATAAATCAGCTTCACGCTGTATCCCGCACACAACAGGGTAGGCAGAGGGAACCTAGTGTTTAGACACACCGTACTCAACTTTCCGGCGAGTTCTGGAGGCATTGAGTGGCAGAACTCAACGCCGCGCTTTGCCATTACACCAGAGCGAAGAAATGAAAATATACATTTAAGTAAATATGTTATCTCCTCGAGTGGAGGTCGAACCCACAACCAGTCGATTTTACAGTCACACTTTGTGCCGCTGCTCCACGACTGGTCTCTAATTTTAATATGTTTTTTATTTTTTTATTTATCATTTGTTCTTTTGACATTCTACGCTGACACTTTCCAAGAGCGTTAACTGTAATTAAATATTAATGTACATAGTGATATGCAAACATAAATATATTAGCATGCATACTATATCTATTTACATTAATTTATTTTTTGGCTTTATTTATTGTTAATCAAAGATTAGCGTAGGAATGTTGCGATTTGACGCGTAAGCTCTTCAGCCGATCATTATTGAAGATGTTTTTTGTTATATTTTTCAGATTTGACCAAAAACTGAAAATTGCTGTTCACATAAACACCGTTGGAACTGAAAGAGTTCTGAAATTAGCTGAAACAATGGAAAATCTAGAGGTAAATACTAAAACATATTTTTAGGGGAACCGAAATCAGGGGGTGGGGGGAGGCCAAATGGCCAATGGAAAAAAGACAACCCAGAGACTGTGGGTACTATATGGTTTAAATTTGGAAGATACCTTAACAATGAAGTGGAATCATTTTAAAAAATA
>JAATLQ010025026.1:7580-21994 GCA_013421005.1 Heliconius erato x Heliconius himera
GATATTTCAGCTTATGGCGTACTGTGCGGTTAGAAAATTCGGCGGCAGGTAACAGGTCAAACAGTTCTTCAGAACACTCCCCATGATAAATGCGATAGAGAACGCACAGCGAGGAGACGTCTCTACGCAAAGCCAAAGTATCAAGCCTTTCACAGATTATTGGGTCCCCAATGATTCGAATGGCTCTACGTTGTATGCGATCAAATGGTTCAAGCTGATACTGGGGTGCACCAGCCCAGAGATGAGAACAGTACTCCATACGATGCCGAATAATTCGGAGTTCCTAGAATATCCTCTACGATTTTATATGAAGAATTTCCCCATAGAAAGAGTGCATGCTGCTACGACTGGCCTTAACGTTTAAAGACTGATTTGCAGCCAGTTGAGACCACTTCGAATAAGTGTTATATAGTTTTAATGGTTTTATATTAATGTTTATATAGACGTTGCTAGTTGAACAAATCTATGACATACTATGATTACAGAAATTTGTAAAACACCAGCCAAGTGCGAATCGGACTCGGAGATGGACAGACATACAGACGAACGGAACGGAACGGTTTTTTGTAATAGGATAGCGTTTTACTCTTTGGATATGGAACACTAAAAAGTAATTACCTCTATATAAAATGATATAAAAATATGATATTTACTTTGTACCCACATTTAATAGAGACTGCTACATTTAGAAACTGATTCCTCAAAGTGAGTTGAGATGTGAACCCCTTATATTGCTCAGCCTACGCGCATATAATATATGTATAGTATAGTAGTTTAGGTGTTTAGGGGTATAGGTGTAAGGTAACTATATAGATATGTAGGTAGGTACCTATATCCAGTTTTAATCGTTTCACATATATTAGCTCGAATCCCTTACAAATTGAATTCAATATATTCGTAATTGGATTTTGACATCGAGCAATTAAATATTATTGTGACCGTTGTAGAGATCGAGAGCACAGAGCATGAAGTCATCAGACTGGAATAAAAGATAATGTTTTTTTTATAACATTTGTAACGATACAATTTAATCATAATTACTTTTTACTAAATTGCTTCGTACCGGTAGGCAACGGCTCAATGGAACGTGAACTAACCTTTATGTTTACTAACTATATACTGAACTTTAGCTGAAGTATACGTAGTGCACTCTCTCATCCGTGTATACGACGACACCGCAGTGTCCCGTTGGAAATATGCTCAAATAACGATTGGCGGCAGCAACTCTTACCGGTTACTTAGTCATAACGCAAGGCTCTCTGTAGAACAAACCTAAGCACAGACAAACAGATTGATATATACGAGTATGAGTCACTACTACACGTTGAGATATATGATTAACTCAAATTCAGCAAATATACAGTATGTTTGCTGAACCTAATGATGCCGATGTCAGACAGAGAGTCAGTGTAAATATTTTTCTCGAAAGCACAAGTTAAAGGAAATATCCGTGAATCGTTTTCCCGGTCACGTCCCCGTGAGTTGATAAGAGAGCAGTCGGCGCTGCGGGGGGCGCGGGGCGCGGGGCGCGGGGCGCGGGTCTCGGTACCGACCTTAATGAGGTGTTCCTAATAACATTACGAATATTAATCATCTACAATCAGGTAAAGAGTATGTAACAAGAGCATGAAGCACTTTTGCGACAATGTAAAGTGCGGCGTTGAGCTCCGCCACTAAACATGAAATGTCTGGAAAATTGAACGGAAAGTAGGAAACGGAGTGTTAATACTAGATTCCCTTTGCCTTTCCCTCTGCTATAAGCGGGACACAACGTGAAGCAGCAGGACTAGCAGAAGACAGGCAAGTGAGCTATTTTGAGTACTTTGAAACAAGTCTAACGGTTTCATTCAAGTAGCCCCCTTGTGACGCTCCGAATTACTGTGATTTAATGAATGTCTCAGGTTGTTTGTCGAACCGAAAAATTATTTGAGAAGATTAATATCAGTATATTTTAGTAGTACCTACGGAGGGTCGCGGGGTGGCGCGGCAAGGGGGGGGGGGGCGGCTGTTGGCACACGGAGGTAATTAAATACGCACAAGTTTTCATTCATTTATCAAGCTCACGTTTCATTATGCACTAATATAATAAGTAATAAAAAATCTTCTCGAGATGATAACTGTCACATTGTAGATATACCGATGTTGATGATACACGACTTTCTAAATGATACGACTCGACGACCGCCCACGTAGGAGCAGGCACCGCCTCCACTCCACTAGCGATGGCTGCATACCACCGCTTTTGTAGTGAATGTTTTTACCATAAAAATAAGCGGAATCCCCACAAAGCGCCGTACCGCGAGTAAATGACGCGGACACTATTTGCATGTCAAAAGAATATTCATTTTTGTGGTAACAGCCAGCATTCCTCACTGAGTACAGACGGGTTCCCGCGCTAACAGAGCTTCTTACTGTAACTAAAACATCTATCTTTTTATCATTATGTATACTTCTTTACAAATTATTAAGCTTTATTTTTGCTAGCTTCGTGCTGTATCCCGCATAGAGGAGGGTAGGCAGAGGATACCTATTATTGAGACACTTCGGTCCCCAAACACAACTTTCCATATATTGTGTGTCGAATGTTAAACTCCGCGGCTTGTTTTGTTATTACACCGAGGAAATGAAAATAATTGACTTCATCGAGTGGGAATCGAATCCACATCCGTCGTATTTATCTAGTTAAGCAAATTTGGTAATATAGGTACGTATGTAATGACAGCAAAGCACAGAAGAAGAAGATAAGTAATATTTACAAAATAAACATGGCAGGTTTAGAAAGATTGAAAATGTCAGTTACCGGTTAACATAGTTTAGCTAAAAATAATAGAAAAATCTCGAACATACGTTCAATTACAATGTACAAATAGTATTATAATAACCTACTAAAACGTTTCCTCAAAGCTCTGGTCTTACCCTTTTCGTGTCCTCATAATATTTTCATTATAAACAAATATCAAGAAGTCGTTTGAGACGTATTTTCGAAGCCCGGGCCGGTCCCCGCTGGTCCCGGTCGGTCCCGGCTGCTCCCGGCGGGTCCCAGCCGGTCCCGAATTCGATTACACAATGTTCCTTGTTATTTCCCTAAGAGCACTTCACGTGACCCTCGTCGTGTAGATTTTGTCCCAAAAAGGACAATAATGGTATCCGTTTCCCATAAAAGTAAATTATTGCCTGTCCTGATCTACAGCAGTAGTAGTGTGTGGTGTAGGTGTAGATGTACCGCCGCGACGGACGCGCCGACGACTCATTAGAAAATGGACTTTTCGAATTAATCAAGGCAAAAGCGTTGTTACTTCTTAATGTACGTCAAGACCCCGTTTGTATTGAACACGTTTAATAAAATAATATTTTAACTTTTGCAATTTCTACATTTTAATCGCATATAATAGGTATTAAATATACCAGGCCAGTTCAGTCGTGGCGCAGCGGCACAAAGTGTGACTGTATAACCGACTGCTTGTGGGTACGATCTCCACTCGAGGAAATGAAATATTTAATTAAAGTTATATTTCCAATTCTTCGCTCTGGTGTCGAGGACAAGTGCGGCGTTGAGTTCTGCCACTCAACATGCAATGCCTCCAGAATTCGGCTGCCTTCCCTGCTATGAGCGGGATACAGCGTGACGCTGATTTTATTTAAATATATCTACTTGGATAGTCGACGTTTCGAATACCTTGACCATGGACCATGGACCATGCTCCGCGGTGGCAGACTTAGGTGACACTCGTTTCTCACTTTACATAATTATTTTATAAAACTAATGTCAAGCTGATTGTATCATGTACAAATCTAAGCTGATCAATTATAGAATTTTAGTTGTTATTTTTTTCGGCCAAAGTCTCATGTATGGTTATAATTAGTTAAAAATACTTGGCATATTTTAGTCAAAATGAAGAGGGAATTAATGAACATGAATAAAGTAACATTTAGCTACACAATATTCTAGGCACGCACAAAAGTAAACAAGCCGCCGCCGACGGGCGCACGCGTCCGCCGCGCGTACATACATTAAACTATGACTCCACAGCGCGGGGCGGTCTGTCTATTAAAATTGTTTGTTAATAACAAGTAGTCGTCGCCGCGACTGTGCTCCGTTACACTTGCTGTCTTAAACGTTTGTATCTCAACAGCCATTAAGTGGAACTAATTAGGTTATCCGTTAAAAATATGTATTTTAAAAAAAAAATAATGAAATAAATAGCAGACATTCTCGTCTCGAGTGTCAACGTGGACTACATCGACCCGATCGACTACCTCGGCTCGGGCACTTGGAACGTGTCATATACCAACATACCAGTGTTAGTGGGTATGTGAGAGCGGTAGCGGATGAGTGATGATTACTAGTAAATTATTGATCAGCCATTGTTTCTTTTAGAAACTATTTACAAAATCCACTATTCCGATTTGTCATTTGTTGTGAATTCTCTTCGCAACAATGATAATTCCAACAACGAAAACGTTAAATATATTCCTAGTCACGTTGGTTCACGACCACCCCCCTCCTCCTCCCACCTCCCCCAACTCCTGTCGTCTCCGCTAAGCGTGAGCCGCATTTTAAATGAAAACTTGAAAAATTCATAGAATTAAGTGAAGTTCGCCACAAGCTTGACTTTAGAGGGAATTTTATAAAATGCAAAGTCGTCACAATTTTCCGATATGTTTTAAAAGTTGTAGAAAATTTTGTTTGTATATCCATGAATATTGTTATTATTTTATTCATGTGAATTCGATGTCGCTTCAAAAGTAGCTAAGAACACGGACAGGATAAGATCACATAATCATATGATACAAAATACTTATTTTTTAAGTATTATTGCTTAATTGGTAAGCAAGACATTATAATTTATTTATAAAAAGTTGAACTTGTATCTATATAAAAATATCTAATCTTAATTCTAACATTTCATACGTTTTCTAAATTAAATGCAAATATTTGATGTACTACTGACGTACTTTGAAAATAATGCCAATAAATTCTAAATATTTATATAATTCAAGTAACACAAAGTGCAGCTATTAAGACGAGCACAACGTGTACATTAGTTACAGCGCTCTGTTATCTATACTTATACTGCTGTACACGGAAGATATTAGAGATATTGCCACGCCTTGTCTCATTATCAGAATAGTGAAATGACAACATTCATTCACCTGAGGAGGACTCAAACCCACAACCGTCGCGCTGACAGCCCGACGTTGTGTTACAAACTAGTCCCATGAAACTTACATTCGTTCCACACAGTACTCATTGTGTGCTGTATAGTGCTTGTGTGACTCTACATCACCCCCCACACCCCCCCCTCCTCCCCCCCTCTGCACGTCGACGTTTTGAAACGATCGCTTTCAAATACAATTACAACGTACGTGTTATATTTGTATCGCATGTACGAGTGTACTGTGAACGCAGTAGTTGTTACAATTTGTTTTCTTATATTTACATATTTATTTTAACAAATAAGTTTAGTGGTATATGATATAAAAATTAAATGTGTTATGCTATGTTTTTGCTAGTGCAAATGTGGTTATTTACATAATACTCAAATACAATAAAAAATTATGTTATATTTTTTGTCTCTGTCTGTCTTTCTTTTTCCCCGAGCTAATGTCCAGAACAACTGAACTGATTTTTATTGGATTTTTAGTAATAGATTTTACTGATTTACCCGGGAAAAATCTTTTTACACGTTTTCCTCGCGCACGTACATAGATAGATACTATATGAAACACCACACCAATTAATGAAAATGTAACTAATCTACTACTCTAAATATATTAAAATAGTTACTGTGGCTCAACCTTCAGAGATAAACATACATCATCGTGGACTTTTTAATAGATTTTTTAAGGAAGCTCATTTTGGGTAACCTTCTCTTAAAACGACATAATTCCTTATTGCCTAGCAACGGTTGCTTAGCGACGTTTGTTATTAATATGGCAGAATAAATTACATGTCAAATTAAAATGTATTTTAATATCTTAGTATATATCGAGAATATTACAAATATGAGAAAAAAAGTTATCTATGTTCATCCGAAGACCCTCAAGTATCTCTATATGAGTATTTTATCACAATTGAATTAGGGCCAAACCCTGATTGCGTAAAAGACAGGCAGACAGAGTTACTTTCGAATTTATAATATAGGTATGGATATATGAAAACCATTTTTTGTTAGATATTGCGTTTAGAGAAAGAGATATATCGTTGATTTGGGCGCGTCAAGGGATTCCCCCGTGTGATGAAAAAATAGTAAAATATTATAGGAAGGTAACGTAAAAAGCATGGGGACCCACAGGCAGGCTTGTATGTGCGGGTCGAAGACAGTGGACGAGGTGAAAATGGTATGCAGAGACCATAGCATTTGGCGCTCCGTTGGACTGGTCCAAACTGGACTTCATCTGCTTGATACAACGGCTCGAATGGCCATCAAATCGACCATTAGGCCTGAGTGATGCTCTGACGCAATCACAAGTTGCAACGTCACGAGTACGTACATATAAATGTTCTGTGTCGATACAAATACCATTCTATATTTATATGAATGCTTATTTATACGTACTCTGTGAAGTAGATGCAAAATATTAGCTATTACAACTTATCAATTAAAATAAGTCAACCAATAGCAGCAACTTTACGCTCTTTCGCGAATATCAAAAACCGAGTGTTTCGACACTTCGTTCTCCACGCATCGCCCTTTGTCTTATCACCCGACAGAGGATACTAAAATAATTCAAGTGGGAATTGAACTCAAAGCCTTGTAAAATATAACGTAAAGTCAAAAAGTAATCCTTAAACAAATAATAGTAATACGATTATTTACCAAGACTTGAAAAAATAAATTATCTAAATATAAATTAAAATCAATGTCAACACAGTAGCATCTGCCTGTTGTCACCTATCACTTACCTCCCTTCCCCTCCCCTCCCCTGCCCCTCATCCCTTCACCCTCCTTTCCTCTATCAAACCTAAAATACAGAATGTAATCGCTTGGAGGGTTTATTTTTCATTAAAGTTTCATCTTATCGGAGGAGTATTAATGGCGAGCCTCAAAATTGAGGAGGGTTATGCGTTATATGTATATCTGCACTTGTAACAAATAAATAAGTAAGTCAGGTTTACATTTCTAAGTCAATGTTCATTCACTTTCAGGGATATTTACTTTTTAACCTCTCAAATAAACTTTATACATTATTTTATAGCTTCACGTATTTTTTTGGTTTGTTTACTATTTTACATTACTATAAATTGTTGTACCTAAATATTATCTCGATCTCTATATATAATAAGACAGTAAAAATATTTTGTCTGTTACCGTTTAGTAATTTTGACTGAAATGGATAGAGGGACACTTAAAAAGAATAATAGAAAGCAAAAATATTTTTTGTCCACATTGTCCACATTTTTCTCTGAAAGTACTGAACCGATTTTCTTAAATGTTTCACCAATTGCTTTGTTTTAACTCAACTTAACTACTAAAGCTTGGTTCATCAAAATCGGTTTGTTAAAAAAAAAGTTATCGTCATTTGAATGAACTCAAGGCATTAGTTTGCTTGCGAATGTTATATAGCAATCGCGCTGGTCAGATTCCTGGCTAAAGAATGATATTCAAAACGTCTTGGTTATATGACTGTTGATAAAAATATATATTTTTGAAGCACTATTATACAGTATTTTATACAATAAAGTAAACAAAATTGAATTGTTAATAGAGATTACCTTCATAAATCATAACAGATAAAGAACGATTTGATCTTGAAAGAAATATCAAGTAAATACATAGATATTTTGGTTCGTCGTTCGTTTGAAATAAATCTATATAAAAATTGCCTAAAAACATCCTTTCTACGTGTACTCTGTAATAAGTACATATTTACCAATTGCCATACCATATTTAACATTTAGCTAATAATATATGTAACTAATTTAAAAACTGTACAGGAGTTAATATGGAACCATTACAGTTATTTAACAAAGAATATTATGAATCCTTACCTAAATGAATAATTTAACATTTAAGGCTGTTCTGAAGCAGTTTATTAAATTATTTACTGACATCAGCACATTTAACAGAGTTTTAAAATTATGATTAAACGTACATTACATAGGTAAAAAGAACGTAATGTTACAAAAATATATACGTATAATAAATAATTAGCTTTATGTATATTTTATAAATATTAAATATCAACATTGGCCGTATTTCTTAATTCAAAACAATCAAAAAATCTTATAGAAATTACGATGATGTAGTAAAAAAATCATATTAGAAGTAATTATAGTTTCAGTAGCGGCGAAGCCGCGGGGGGCGGGAATAAACGACAACAGCTTCAATATTGTATTTCACCGTCAACTAAAGTTCAGGTAATAAACGGTGTACCTGGTGTAAGCTTCAATTGTAGTTCCCTCACAGTCACGCTCTCGTCCGCCGCCGACGACCAATTACGAGGAGGTACTAGTAGTAGTAGTAGTGAATGTCTGTCAGTCTGTCAGACACCTGACGTGATGTCTACCACATCATGTGTCTGACAGACAGTCACTACTGCTACTATTGCAAATGATTTTCTATAAGCTATTTTTATTTTTGTTATTTATAATATTTAGCAGTATATATTCCATGATGAGTGACAGGACATCCCCGAGTGGGAATGGAACCCATAACCATCGCGTTTATAGTCAAAAGCTGTGCCGCCACGCCACAAAGGCGTCAACATTATTAATATTTTTAATAATTATTTTCGCTTAACTTAATATTTCTAGATTCATAACATTTCGATGATTTTTTTTCCAATTTCCCTAGCAGGGTATTCAGAAAGAACGGAGCGCCAAACGCTACGGTCTCTACATACTTTTTTCGTATCAGACGATGCGTTTGTCATCGATCTCTTCATACATGCCCTGCGGTCCTCATGCTTTTTACGTGAACTTTCTCCAGTATCTTTGATACTGTGTTTTTGAAGGTCAACTCAAGGTCTCCCCTACTTCTCTTACCACTCACTTTTATATACACCATCATAAATCTTTTTTGCCATTCTTTCATGTTGTTTCATCTCATTCGTTCGACGTGCCCAAACCAGCTGAGCACGTTTTTCTTTATACTCACCGTGACATCATCGCTAGATCCTATCATTCTGTGTATATCTTCATTGCGGATTTGATCAGCTTAGCTGACTGCGTATAAGCTAAGCTGACTCCGCATGAAAACTCCCCATTTTAATAAATTTTATGGAACCTATGTTGAATTATTTTTAAGAAATAATTATATTGAAATATTTATTTAATTTTATATTTTCATTATTTCGTTCTACTGTAGTTGAGTTCTGCTACTCAACACGCAGTGCCTCCAGAATTCGGCGGAAAGTGGGGAAAGTAGTGTCTTAAAACTAGGTTCCCTCTGCCTACTCTGCTGTGTGCGAGATACAGAGTGATTTTTAAGTTGATTTATTTAAAATTAAATCAACTTCATTGCGCTGATTACTTACAAATTATATTGAAATCATGAAAACTCTTATTTAACATATACTTGCTGTCTATAAAGTCCTCTTTATAGCAGTTATCTCGTATCAGATACTGAAGCGGGCGACGCGACGTGAGAGTTGCAAAGTGTTCGAGCAACACAACGGCGTATAAGACAGCGATACAAACTTTGAACTGAGAAGCTTTGATAAGATCAAGTGTTTTTAATCACTTTAGAATTACTTTGAATTTATATACTAATATAATTCTAGCTGAGGTAAAAGTTTAACACTAAAGTCTTAAATTAGAAACTAAAATTTAATTAAAACATTTAATCTTAAATTAACTTCAAAAAGTGTAACTTCAAATTCTGGTGAGTTCAAATTCAAAATTTCTTTAATATTATTGCAATTAGAGTATGATTATCATAATGTGGGCGTATATAAAGTTTGGTCCATCTTAGGTGACAGTTTCCATGCGGTTTCTTACCTGAGACGACTCTGCGACATCGACTACGCCACTCACTTGCGAGCTACAGGAACACCCATTTGAACCAGCGGCAGTAGTATAACGGGTACTGCTAATGTCCTAACATCATAAGTCAGAGGCGGAATAATGGAAAGCTTGCTAATATTATTTTTACTTCCAGCAGGTATTATCACCATACAGCGACATGCGCGTGCAGCATACGGCGTGAGATAAAAAACTACACTACAGGCGCATCTGTACCAAGCGTGTGTGCACCTTTTTTAACTTTCCCAAAATTTTCAGCTATAAATGTAATTTTTTCTTGCTCGTCTGCTACTTAACTCTACTTGGCTTAGAACTAGACATAATCATCTCAAAGTCATCATAGATTTAAGCTCATTCCATTTACGTTTCATAAGACTCCAAATATAATATTTAAATATTATATTTTATCTGAGAAGTAACATTCGGCTCTTCACATCAAATCGTCGTTTATATTATATTCTTGGGTCAAAAAGTTAAAAAAAAAAAAATCCTACAGAGACGCTAACGACGAAGTTTGGCTACGGCGCGTGCAGTAAAACTGAAAGGGACGTGAGTTCATATCCTGCTATATTAATTTTTTTACGGTAATGAAGCTGTAGCTCATTTAAGTACCTCTTATAATGACCAAATATGATAATTAAAATTAAACAATGAAACACCCCTGTAGCTCCCCTGGCGTCACACAGGCTCGCGAGAGGCTATAGGCATACGAATTTGCCTTGTCTTTTAATAAAAAAAGTAATAGATAAATCTCTTTTGATGTCGCAGCGTGGCGGCACAGTGTCTGACTTTAAACGCGACAGTTGTGAATTCGAATAACACTCGAGGAAATGAATTATTTTTATTTACTCGCCCTGGTAACGAGACAGCGCGGCGTTGATTTCTGCCACACTGCACACAATGTCTCGACATTTGGGCGGTACATGAGGAACGGAGAGTTTAACATTAGGTCCCTTCTGTCTTACCTGCTATACACGAGATATAGCGTGAGGTTGAAAAACAAACGGATAAATTTATTTAAGCGGTAAGTCAATCTGTTTGTACATAGTTAGTAATGTTAATTACCGCATGTGTGTTTTATCGCGGCTCCTATAAAGAGCCTGAACAAACAACTTAAGGTAAATATCTTCTTCGTTTACAATTTATTTTCGATGCTCTGTTACTGTTACTTAGCGGAGTACCTACAGTGCGGTCAACAAGTAGATGGCTGCGCAGATTCGATTTTAGAACTTTTATTACTTTTGATTATTATCTTCCCTGGCCATGCCTATTGTATGCTTGCCAGACCTGGAAATTTAATACAAAAACAAAAAGGAAAATATTAACTTGCCAAAGAGATATCGACCGCAGCATGCTAAGCATCAAAAAAATAAAAAAGATAAGAGAAGAGAAGAAAATGTGCTAGTTACAGCACTAACACTAAAATGGAAATGGGCCGGCCACGTGTCTACGAGACCAAACACACACGACACAGCGTGTCTACGAGACCAAAGATGGACGAAATGAGTAACAGATTGGCCGGGACCTCACGGACACCGTAGGAAAGGGAGACCCCACGCGAGGTGGGAAGACGACAAATTAAAATAGCTGGAATAAACTGAACACAAAAAGCCCAGTCAAGGGAAAACAGGACATCTTTGGAGGAGGCCTTCACCTGCACAGGGGCCTTGCATCATATATTTATATATACATAAATAAACAAAAATAAATAAGTAAATTAAAAATAATAATAATGATAACAAGAAAAAAAAAATTCACTAAAATAAACGCATACAAAAAAAAACTAACAATAAATGTACTAATCATAAAAGTAACATTTACAGAAAAACTTGTATATTTTCTATAAAATGTAACTAATAACTAAAGAAGCAAGAAATGCTTTGAAATAAAGGGCTTTATTTATATCATCTCCCTGAGGGAATAATGCTCAAAAGTTTAGAAAACTTAACTTCGGGTCACGACTTGTTGATTATACTGTATCTATACAGAGAGTTTTTATCTTCACCACTTTCAGCGAAAGCACAGTTTTTATTCTATAGGAGCGTAATACAATTAAAACGAAAAGGAGGAGGAGGAGGGAGGGAGTTATTTTGTCAAAAATGAAAGTGTTTTTTTCGAAAATCAGGTTTATCTATATATATAAAAGGACTTGTGCTGACTGACTGAGGTAAGACGCACGCAGAGCCGTAACCGCTGATGGTAGAAACGTGAAATTTGGGCAGATGTTTATTTTCATATTCTGGACATCCACTAAGAATGGAATTTGAAAAATTTTAACCCTAAAGGGATGAAATAGGGGTTGAAAGTTTGTATGGAAAAAAACTTTAATCTGTAGCGATTTTTATAAAATTTGAAATTCAGACTCCTTAAAATATTTCATTGAATACGTGTTTCATGGTTTTTAAGAATTCAGCCCCTAAGGGTTCAAATAAAGGGTTAAAAGTTTATATGGAAAAATCTTTAAATTGCCACCGATTTTTATAAAAATTTAAATTCATACTGTTAAAAATATTTTATTGAACACGTGTTTCGTGGTTTTTTTAGAATTCACTCCTAATAAGCGGGCGAAGCCGCGCGCGCCCTCTAGTTATAGATAATAGGTAACTTCGTAAAATAGAACGAGATATAACCCTTTCTATATCCATTCTGGTATAATTTTTGAGAATGAAAAGGCAGATCGGCAACATTTACTAGTATTTTTGTAGTAATATAATAGGTATTAACGTTATTGGTTATTACGTTATCTATTCGTAATTGCTTCACACGTAATGCAGCGTGTACGTCTAAACTGCTGAGGAATCTTGATATTTTTTTTAGGTATGGGCGTAAAATATTTAACCCTATATGTTACTTTCGTAAAAGACCGCAGTCGTTTCCTCCCTCCTTATACTCATTGAATAATAGATATATTATGTAAGGTTCAGGTTCGATTACATAATATACTAGCGACTAGCTCGCGGCTTCGCCCGCTTAAACTTGTGATTTTTTTTATAACTACGTTTCTGCTTTAATAAATAATATATGTTTACAGCGTACTTAAGATTTCAGATAAGTGATTAAAATCTTAGGGTTGCATTTTCGTAATTCTGATAAGGATAATAAATTATATTAAAAAAAAATCTATCTATACTTATATTAAAATCGTAACTCATCGTCGTCTGTACATTGAAAAAAATATTAGAAAAAATGTTATGGGGGGTATACGTCCGAATACCCACTAAAATCTCACGGTGCTCCTCCTCGACCGTCACTGGCCGCGAGACGCGGGGACAATAGTCTTCCGCGAAGCGCGGCGGCGGGAGCCTGCAAGGCACGTCGCGGAGTCAAGGGTGTGTGGTCACCCTCGACGGCCTGCTCGGAGTAGCGCGCGGGAGGAACCTGCGCGCGACTACTGGAGCCAGGTTAGTAGGCGGCCAGCTTCCCCAAGCTGACCGCCCTCTGGCTCATTAGGGCGGAAGGCGGCGATCGTGTGCTGCCCTCCAGAACCAAGCTGACATGGCACAACCTTGTTTAACACCCGATCGGATGTCAAACCAGGGCGACACGCCAGATCCTACTCGCACGCAGGCTGAGTGATCTCTGTAAAGAGACTTTACGGCCTGCAGCAAGGGTCCCGCTCACATTGTACCGAGGTAGTATCTTCCATAATTTCGCTCTTACAACTCTGTCAAACGCCTTTTCCAAGTCTACAAAAGCACAGAAAACTTTTTGGTTAACGCCTATAATTTTTTCCGTGATCATGCGGAGGGAAAAGATCTGATCGATACACCCTCTTCCAGGTCTAAAGCCTCCTTGGGCCTCCCACAACGGTCTTTCAGATCTCTCTTGCATTCTTCTCGCTAATATTTTAGCATAAACTTTACTACTTGAGGCCGGTCGTGGCGCAGCGACACGAGGTGTGACTGCAAAACCGACTGGTTGTGGGTTCGATCCCCACTCGAGGAGATGAAATATTTACTTAAATTTATATTTCCATTTCTTCGCTCTGGTGTCGAGTTTAAGCGCGGCGTTGAGTTCTGCCACTCAACACGCAATGCCTCCAGAATTCAGCAAAAAGCAGAAAACGGAGTGTCTTAACACTAGGTTCCCTCTGCCTACCCTGCTGTGTGCGGGATACAGCGTGAAGCTAATTTAATTTTATTTTTTTTTAAACTTTACTACCCAAGCTAATCAAACCGATAGCCCTATGGTTTGCGCAGTCTTTGTCGTTTATACAAAGGCACGATGAACGCACCTCGCCAATCATCTGGGATCTCCCCTGATTTCCAGCATAAATTGCACAAAAACCAGAACAAGTCCAAAATGCGTGGCCCACCATATTCGATCATCTCGGCAATAACTCCATCTGCTCTCGCTGCCTTACCACATTTCAGACTTCGTATTGCATTCTCAACTTCTTTTATACTGATTTCGCCATCAGCTACATCAACATTTAACATTTCGCTGT
>JAATLQ010025028.1:0-13041 GCA_013421005.1 Heliconius erato x Heliconius himera
AGTAGTAGATTAGTTAGATTTTCATTAATTTCTTGGTGTGGTGTAAGTTTCAGCCCTGCGCGGCATCCGCGTAATATTATTTAAGTATTAAGGAAAGTATTGTGGTTATTTCATCTTGGTTGGATGGTTATCTATACCGTTGTTATACACTTAATAAATTGTAGTTTTAGTTTTATGGGATTTTATTTGATATTGCTCGCAAAACTTATAATATTTAATGTAGAAAGGAATTTAGCTATCTCATATAGTATCTATGTACGCTCTCAAGGAAAACGTGGGAAAAGATTATTCCCGGGTAAATCAGTAAAATCGATCACTGAAAGTCCAATAAAATCAATTTAGTTATTCTGGACATTAGCTCGGGGAAATAGAAAGACAGACAGAGACAAAAAATATATATATTTTCTTATTGTATTTGAGTATTATGTAATTAACCACATGCACTTTCAAAAACATAGCACAACACATTTAAATTCTTTTAAATATTTATTTTAGGTACTTTGATAATAGGTATTAATAATGTAGCTGGTTTTGTTTATTTTTTTTATTAATATTTTATTAGTTACGTTTACTTATAATTTTTTTTCATCTAAATTAGTTACATATTTTCAAAAACTATTTCATAAATATACCTAATAAGCATTCGTATAGTTTAAGCGGGCGAAGCCGCGTCCGGGTCCGCTAGTAATTAAAATAAATTTAGTATAATTTTGCATAAATACACAATGAAATTACATTTTTAATAATGCATGTATATTTTTGGTTTTAAATGTTTTTGATTTTTTATCTATGGATGTAAATAACATTATTGAACGATATTATAGAAATTTTTATTTAATAATAATTATAATTTAAATTACCAATTTCATCGATAATGAAGTTATTTTTGCAATAAAATTTTTAAATTACATAAAATTTTACATTGTACATATGATAAAATTTGAAGTGAAAAGAAACGAACATAATAATCGAAAATAAAGGTTGTTTTCATATTTAAGGTCAAAAACATTGTAAAAATCTTGTAATGTGTCTATTATGATTAAAATTAAAGGAAAAAAAGCAATTTAAAATGCTATGTAACTGATTAAACTATTCTATCTGTATTTTATTTTTATTTTTTTATTTTTATTTTTGAAATATGTCGTGGAGCAGGAACACAAGCGTATACTTGTAAACGCAAAAGGTCGTGGGTTCGATCCCCACTCGAGGAAATGAATTATTTAATATCTTCTTCGCTTCGGTCTCAAAGCATCGCGCGGCGTTGAGTTCTGCCACGGAAAATGAGAAACGAAGTGACTTAACATACGTCACGCAATTTCCTGAAAATTGAGCAGAAACCTATAAATACACTGTCTCAACACGATGACCCGTATTTATAAATCACTCTCAACTCTGTGACCGATCTTGAGATGTCGTATTTACGGGCCTAGCTTCACGTTGCCCAACTTTGTATTATGCGAGTAAAGTATAAATTAGCTTAAACTCTGTGTTCTTTACGACTAATGTGATGTTAACGTTTTATCTGTATGTAGCGCCATCTAACGAAAATGACATTAAGCTGACATAAAGTACTTTTAAAACCACGCCATCTGCCCACCTTTTTAGAACTTCACTGACTATAATTTTGTGCGTCTGTAATAGATGGCGCTTGTTGAAAAAATGTAGCCATAGTATTTGAAAAAAGTCACTACATAATAAATAACAAAAAAATACGCTGCGCAAACAGCTACTTTATAGTCCGTCTAAACTTTTATTGATAATCGGAGGTACTCGCGTAAAATTGCGCAGAATACCTATGCGCGGAAAACGTTCTATCAGTGTTACCCTGTTATGTTGTTTTACCCCACGCTTAGCAAATCATAATTAAAATATCTGATCATCTTGATGTTGTAGTATACAAAACGAAAATTTTAAAAATTAAATTAAATTTTTTAATTTTTTTTATATTAATATATTCTAATGTAATAATTGTTGCAAAAATTTTATGAAGATATCTAAATATTGAAAAAAAAATCTGCAGTTCCATACATCGTTGTCGAGAATATAATCGAGACTAGCCTGAAAAGTATTTTTTTTTAAGTAATGAACAGGAGTCATTTCAAACTAAACTTCTGCTTATATAACTAATAAAACATGATATTTATGTATATACTATACACCTATGTACAACATAAATATTAAGTATGCGTAATACACAGTACTATACAATATGGATAAAGAATTATTTGGCAATGTTTAAACTAGTTAAAGATTATATTAAAAAAAATATTGGGTAAATTATAAAAATCTGTTTTGAGGTACAAAAAATTAAAGTCTGGTATCCCTTTGCCAATAGTTTTACAGTGCGTCAGTGTGACCGCTACGTCCCTACAGAAAATTCGTACCCACACATCTTTATAAGTACAATCGAGCTCACACGCTATATATATAGATATACGAGGTCTTAATTAATTAATTAAGTTAATAAATGATATTTTCATCAATACATTTAATTATATTTTTGTTTTATTAACAAAAATATAATTAAATGTATTGATGAAGATATCATTTATTAACTTAATTAATTAAATAAGACCTCGATTTCCATTATTATAAAACATATTTACTTACCCATAACTTGATTTTGCATGTTGCCTAACGCCAAAATTTTATAATATATTAAAAAATATTAGCCTATTTTTAGCCTATTTTGAAACATCTTTAAATTAAAATTTTACTTTTTTATTGAATTTGTATTGATGAAGACTTGGATGTGGCCCCATTATAATAATTACAATTCAGTACTTTATTTAATTTTTAAATTTGCTTATCCATAACTTGATTTTGCATGTTGCTTAATCTAACACACTAATTATTATAATATTACTAGATAAATATGCTTTACTGCGCTATTTTGTATATATGACGCTATCATATAATAATATATTAATATTTCATAGTATTGAACTAACAGCGTTGCGCTCGACTGTACCGTAGTGTTGTGACCGCCCCGCCACACGCCGCACCGATTCCCCGCGAGCCCTCGCGGGGAATCGGTGCGGCGTGAGAGGGCGTCTATGTGCAGACATCAAAATACGCGTTCTGCGCAATTCTACCGCGCGTGCTTCCCATATGCAATACCCGTTATGTCGGACTATACAAGCGCGTCGTTGACTCGTTGCTTTGCAAATCGCAGTCGAGCTCATAGTCTTGTCGCGGAAACAGGATTGTCATATGTGCGATAAAAAAACTAAAGACCGTCTGCAATGCGGCTTTGTTTTGTTGTGATAGTTAACTGTGCCGGATCAAAGGAATCTATATTTTCAAGTGTTTTACAGTGTTTATCATGATCATATGATGTTAATTATTTGTCATATTAATGCACAAATTAGCTTCGTTTTCATATATGAGAAACAAAATGAAAAAGTGAGTTTATTAAAAGTGACAAGAAGTCTATTAAGAAAGGAAGCAAAATTATATTGAATATATTACAGAAATTTTTCCTTATTTAAAAACATGACCGTTACGTACACCGGTGAAGTTGCGACTTGTAGAGGTTTTGGAACATTTTTGAAGGTTTTAAACAGGTAATTGTAATTAATACTATTGTTATTTTTTATGTTCATGAACTAGATTTGTAGAATTTTTAATTTAAGACAAAACTTTACTTATCGAAATAAAAAAAACTATAGAAGTTAATGTCATATAATACAATACAGTAAACGGTAGTTTTGTTTTAACGTAATGAAAGATGCAAACATGTGATAGTTAGATATACATACACTGTTAGTTATTGTGGATATGATTATATATTAAATGAATAAAAAATAGTTATGAGCTATTAATATATTTGATATTAGACATTTACGAAAAATTGTTCATTAAAAGAGCAGCACACAGTTTATAAAAAAAGTCTTTTAGATGTTTATTAACGTTTGTTTGATACATCATCAACTTTGAATATAAAGTAAAAATACTACATGTCACATTTTTTCACATTTAAAGTTAATCTAACTATAAAAACATAATATAGTCTATGTTTAAATTTCTAGTTAAAAATAAAAACTTTATTTATCTACGTATAAAATTATATACATATTTTTCGTAAATTTTCATGTACCTATACCAAATTTTAAGCATACATTAAGGTAGTAACTTCAATCATTTGGAAATAAAAAGTACATATATTTTAAATACTTATTTAGAAAAGTTTAAATATTTTTCTTTCCTAAGTGTGGAATAACACTTTAAAAATGTTTAAAAAACATGTATTTTAATTTCTATAATTTAGACGAATACTAGCACTCGAGAGAAACCTTCGTGGTTTTTTTTTAGTGCCTTATCATAGTAAAATTATATTTGTATATCCTATGCCAGAGACATAATTTCAATCACGTCAATACGCTCATGGGTTTTTGTAACTGACGACTTATAGAGGTTTTGAGGGGGTTTTTTAACAACTATTGGTGGGTTTTGAGGGGGTTTTTTAATAACTATTGTTCTTGTATTCCCTATTAAAGTATGTGGCACAAAGCCACCTGAATATCGTTGAAGTTTATAATATCGAAAGTTTGAAATTACAAAGTTTGAAAACGTAAACTTTGTAACAACGGGCGATTGATACTAACGATGAGTTTCTTTACATTTCACTCATAGCCGCAAGTAGCTAGTAAATTATTATCTATTTATATTATATATTTATAAGAGAAAATAGTGTACAAAAACCTCTTAATAACTGATTTAGCACACTAACATTAGAATGCTTTTCAACGCGATCCTATCATCCGTACTTATTAGAAACAAATAAATATCTTCTCCTGTTTTCAACGGTTCCGAACAGCTTTATTGATCCTAACTTTCTTGAGTGCATCCGTCTTTTACTTTAGCGGTCCGTCCGCTTTACCCGTGTTGCAGGATTTAGGTGGTGATTATTTAGAGGAGTATATTTATTGTCGTTAAAATTTCCGACTTCAGGTAAGAATCATTCACTTCGAAGTAGAATTTTATGCGGTTCTAGTTTTATGTAGGAACGTACTTGGCTTATTCACTAATACTTTCGAAATTTACTTCTCAAGTTCACAGCCAGGGGCGGCTCTAGCTCGTGTAGCACCCGTGTGCAATGAAATCCTGGCGCCCCCTAGGCCTAAGGATAATTGTGATGAGTAGTGAGGATGTATTTAAATTTGTTTGATGCAAAATTTTAAGAAAACACCAATTGTAAATTACGGCTTGTGGCAAAATGTAAACCTTACTGGGTAGCAAAAGGGGGCTGGACTTTAGCTTAGATCAGATGTTACGATGAACTTATGTTCGTGTAAATGTTACACCCTTTCTACGCCCGTGTACAGTACAGCATCATGTATTACGTAGCAAGAAATAATAAAAAGAAGATAATATCTGCCAGCTCTGCTTTTGTCTTATTACGATTTTTATGTGACTGATAAACAAATATATGTATATAGATATATTAAAATCTAAACATAATTTAATTTAAAAGAAATTAAATTCGTGAATATTAATAGATTGACAATATTTGTTATTTTGAGAAAATAAATAAATCAATACATGAATTATTTATTTTCTCAAAATAACAAATATAAGAAACTTACATCTATTCCGCCAAACAATTCAAATGGTTTACCGACGGACAAAGCTCTTTTCGCTATTGTAGACATTTAGAACAATCTTTAATTATATCAAATATTTATATAAACGTTTTATATTTAAAAAAAACATAATAATATTAAGATTGATTTTACTAAAAGTGGGGATGCAATAAAAATATGTATTATATTATTCGTTGTTGATGCAGAGTTATATGGTGCGTTTTGCGGCAAAGCTATTATTTTAAGTTTTATTATATTTAATGTTTAAGTTTTTTTTTTCTATAATTTTATTATATTTTCTAAATTTCAATGATAGCTAAAATATTTTAATTTGTTGGGTTGATATCGTTCGAAATGTATAGCACAGTGGATGGTTGCCAAGTAAAGATAATTAAATATAAATTGCACCGATTGTCATTTATTTTCTGAGTACATTAGTGCACTTTATATTTAGGCACATTAAAAATACATATACGTATATACGTTTTTCGTCACACAAGTTCTTTTCACATTTCATTGTTATAAAGTAAATACGAATTTCATTTTATATAAAAAGTAGACATCATTGCGAATGCCGTATCAAACAAAAAATAAAATCACGAATAAGGGCATCACATTGGTTATTAATATTTGATAGCGCCAAATAAACTTTGTTTTTGACCCTTGACGCAAAAGGAGGAGTTATTATAAGAGGTAATAAATTGGACCTGTCTATCTGTCTGTGTGTCTGCTTGTGGCACCATAGCTCCTGAAAGAATCAATCGATTTGAGTGTTGTGGGGTTTTTTAATTAAAAGCCTTTTGGCCTTATGGAAATCTGATTAACATTTTAATGGGTAGAAACACTTTACCAAAACGAGGTAGTGATTTTTTGGGGTGAATAAAATTTATTTCTTTGCCTGTTCATTTTTTCCTTTATAATATATTGTTAAAAAGCTTTTTTATTATTCTTTATACGTTTTTACAACAATTAGTTATGCGTACTGAAATATTTACTTGATTGAATGCGATGCAATCTAAAAATTCAGTCACAAAGAGGGCCAGACGAAAGTCGGGATCGATAATTTTGTTGTGAACGAGGGGAAACACCAGTCATTTTCTTTGTACATGTATTTATGTATGTTAGATGCTTTGCAAGTATTTATATCGCAATAATAAAAAAGCTAAACGACATTTTCATGTTATAGGTAGTAAGTCAGCTTCACGCTGTATCCCGCACACAGCGGGGTAGGCAGAGGGAACCTAGTGTTAAGACACTGTGTTCAGTGGCGGAACTCAACGCCGAGCTTTCCCCTCGACACCAGAGCAAAGAAATGACAATATAAATGTAAATAAATATTTCATCTCCTCGAGTGGGGATCGAACCCACAACCAGTCGATTTACAGGCGCATTTTGTACCCCTGCGCCACGACGGGCCTCCTAGGTAGTAAGTGTTAACAAATATTTGAGAACACTTGAATTGAGTCACTCAACGAGACTCATTCTTCCCAATTATTCACTGTATACAAACAATTTTCTTTACAAACAAACAAGATTATACAAAGAAAGTAAATTAAACTAATATATAATGTAAAATTAATGGACCCTGCACCGCTTATGCCACGAGAAGAATTTGGTTGTATGTAATTTATAATGTTTTGTATCTAAACCTAAAATTGATTTTCTACTAAACATATTTGCATCTTATTTTGTAAAATTAATTTAATTGTTCGTGTTATTTATATGTTGTAAAAATTCTAGATATAGCGTAGTATTGAGTAGGTACCTATTAGTTAAAAAAAATAATAATGCCCTATTGAAACAAGTAGCGTTTTATATATAGTATATAGTATTTAAATTAAATTAAACCAGATTCACGCTGTATCCCGCACACAGCAGGGTAGGCAGAGGGAACCCAGTGTTAAGACACTCCCGTTCCCCACTTTCTCCCGAATTCTGGAGGCATTGCGTGTTGAGTGGCAGAACTCAACGCCGCGCGTTTTGATTTAATTTATTTATATTTTGGCACTTGTGGAACGTGTTTGTGTTACTTGTATTTTCAAATTTCACTCAAAGGAATATACTTTAAAAGTGGGTTTAGGATCGGATTTTGTTAAGCGGTATTGGACTAGTTTCCAAAATACGACACATATTGCCTATTCTGTAAAATACGATGAGACGTGTAAAGATTTCACAGATACATTAAAAATATTTCTTAAATGTGCTTCTAAGACCCGTGTTTATTAAACGGACTCAAGTTTAAAAGAAAACGGCATCTCAAGATCGATCACAGATTTGATAGCGGATTATAAGACTTAACTTCGTATTCCATAAACAAAAGTAAAAAAATATTTACTACTTTTTGAAGCCAAATTCAGATTCTATATTTAAAGGCATATGTACATTCTAGTACAAAAAAATCGTGGTTAAATTTTATCACTTTTATAAACTATTAACAGCTCATTAATCTATTGAAGATATTTTAATAAGGAAAAAAAATAAGCTTCTTTAACATTTTTAAAGTGTTATTCCACATTTAGAAATTTTCTAAATAAGTAATTTTAAGCTTCACCATATGGTAAATTGATCTTACCATATTACGACAACAAGATAGCGCATTACAATACATTGTTATATAATATATTCATATATAATATTTAAACATTAACAATTAAACATATATAATATTTTAAGTGATTTTTATTATATAAAGTATTTTAATTATCAACTACCTATAAAATTAGATAATAGTCGAACGCGTCACTCGTTATTCTGACTTAATACCTCTCAATGAATTTGAATGGCATGATGACGTAATGTTATGTCTACTAGTACAAACGTAATTTCCATATTAACGTTCGAGTTGGAGCTTATGTTATGGGATAAATGCAGAAAATTTGCTTCATGGGGTTTTTCTTATATGGGGTGCAAAAGGTCATGGTAAATATTATTTATGTTGAAATAATTTATCGTCGATATAATTTTCATATTAAATTAGTCACGATTTCACAGAATAACGTTAGTGATTTTACATACCAGGAAGATAAAATGTATAATTAATAAAATCCCGAAGATCGTATACTGTCTCTGTCTCCTTGCGATATTATGATGCTCTTGCTAATTTTTATTTACTCGTTTTTAATCTTAAAAAATACTTTTAAATATTATTAAATATTGTATTTGTATGTTGATGGTAGTAAAAACGTATGCTTACACGTATTTTTATTGTACAAAAGTATTTTACTAATCTGCGTTAAGTACTTTAATTTTCTAATAATAATATCATTTTAAGTGCATTATCTACATTTTTATTGAAAGGTTTCAGCTAATTCAATAAAACAGTTATTTAAAACAATTAAATCGAACATTATTTTAAATGGTATATTTTTTTAAATTATACCGATTGAAATAAATCAAACACTGCAATTTTAAATCTTTTCTGAGTTTAGTGTCAAGTAGAGTAAGTAAGTAAGTAAGTGACAAATATACAAAAAAGTCATTGTTTTTATTTCTATTACTTTATTAAATGCTACCAATAACATCTTTTTTTATATATCTTCTATGTACAGATATATTTGTATTGTATTAAACATAGCTTTTTTTCTGCAATATAGATAACGATAAATTTATCTTGATATGAAAATCTCAAAATATTCGGTTCTTATAAAATTTTGAGTAAGCAATCTGTAACTGAAATAACACATTGGTTGGCTTACATAATATTTTATACAATAGAATAAATATTATTGCAATTTATAAAGATGAATTCTTCTACAAGAAATCACACCTGTTTCGATGCTGTGTTTAGAAAGTGCGTGGTAAATAACGCGTCAGGATGATTTATCTATTATAAACAATAGTCGTATATATATTTATAGATTTTATTATTTATCAAAGTTTTGAAAATAATTTTTTTTTTTCAGATGGCGAGGAAGCATATACAAATTAATATGGCTAGATTTATTAGTATTTCTTCTATTATATTATATATTAAATTTAATTTATCGACTACTTCTAGATGAAGATTCTAAAAAGTATGTGTCCTTTTAATTCTATTTAGTATTATTACTTATATGATAATATGATATATTACAAATTTTCTTTTTATTTTTTTAGGACATTTGAAGGGATAGTTAATTATTGTAGTTTCCACGGAAATGTAATTCCGTTGTCTTTTGTGCTAGGTTTTTATGTAACTGTGGTAATGAATCGTTGGTGGAATCAATATACAACTATTCCGTGGCCGGACTCCATCGCCGTGTTCGTGTCAGCAACTATACATGGACAAGTAAGAAATTTATTAAAATTCAAGCATTGTTTCAATAATAAAATAAATTAGCTTCACGTTGTGTCTCGTACATAGCAGGGTAGGCAGAGGGAACTTAGTGTTAAGACACTCCGTTCCCCGCTTTCTGCTAAATTCTGGAGGCATTGCGTATTCAGTGGCAGAACTCAACGCCGCGCTTAACCTCTATAAAATATTTAAAATTTTTATTTTTTGTTATGAATTTTTTATTATATTTAGAGAAGTGATAATTTTTTCTATAATTTTGTAAGGTACTTTAATTTAGTCTATTTTAATAAACCTAACTTTAAGCTTAAAATTACAGAATCACATTTACTTTATATATACATATATTGAAACGAAACTTGTATAAAATTAGTATTTGACACCCTAGTCGCCCGAATGACCTCAATGTAGGTTAAAGACCGTGGTTGTAAAGGGAAATCAGCTAGTTGTAATATTAAAACGAATGCTTTTCCTACACATCAAGTTAAAAGTGACCAACTACATTATTATAGACTACTTCAAACCTCTTTTAGATTTTCTAAAGTACTAGCAATACTTATGTGAACATTTCATTTCGTTATTTGTTGGTAAGATAAGATATCAATGTCGCGGGCTAATGCAAGCGAAACTTGTTGTTTGAATATTCTTGAAATGGGAAATATTTTCTTATCTATATTTTAAGGAAATGATAAAACAGGCGTCATAGAGATTATTAATAAGTTGCAAAAGTTATGGTCTTTTATTTTTCAATTTATAATATAATATCAATATTTATTAAATTAACAATATTTACCTAGTGTTAAGACAACGGAGTGTCTTAACACTAGGTCCTTCTGCCTACCCTGCTGTGTGCGGGATACAGCGTGAAGCTGATTTAATTTTTAAATCAAAAATTTCTTTAATTACTTAATTTTTTTGTTTATTACATCGAGCCGAGCGAGGGGTGTCGGAGCCCCTTAGTTTTTATTACATTACAATTTATATTATTGATTTGTTCATTACACAACAATGTGATTTTTTAATAATTAACAATGTTAAAGGAGTAGTGCCCTTGGAACAGTTATCTAACTGCTATAAAAGGATTAATAGTGTCTGTTAACTAAGCCTTGAAGCGCGGATACTGTTTATGATGAACCGATGACGCGATAAGGCTACGTAAACACCTTGCTTCATCCAAGACCATTGATTACAAAACCATAAGAATATTATTACTAGCTATCGCTATATGAAAAATGTTTAAAATGTTTACGAAATCATCTTAATTAATAATTAATTTGTGTTAGTACTTCCTTGCGGCCAGTCGTGGCGCAGTGGCACGAAGTGTGACCGTAAAACCGACTGGTTGTGGGTTTGATCCCCCACTCGTGGATATGAAATATTTACTTAAATTTATATTTCCATTTCTCCGCTCTGGTGTCATGGCTAAGCGCGGCGTTGAGTCCTGCCACTCAACACGCAATGCCTCCAGAATTCGGCAGAAAGTGGGGATCGGAGTGTCTTAACACTAGGTTCCCCCTGCCTACCCTGCTATGTGCGAGATACTGTTGTATCTGTAGCTGTTTTTTTTTTTAGGTACTTTGATTTTTGTTATTTCGTTGCTCATGACCTTGCTTCATTCATTTGATAGCGATTGGTATAGCGTTAATAACAATAAACCATTATTTTATTCGATATACATGATAATCAAAGGTTTTTTTATCAGTGATTCATATTATATAAATGAAATGTTTATTTCCGTGTGTTTGTAGCATTATCATTATTAGATTGGTTTTAGATTTATTTGTTACTTTTATTTATTTAGTTTCTAATTTTTTTTAAATCACGCTGTATCCCGCACACAACAGGGTAGGTAGAAGGAACCTAGTGTTAAGACACTCCGTTACCCACTTTCTGCCGAATTCTGGAGGCATTGCGTGTTGAGTTGCAGAACTCAACGCCGCGCTTTGCCTCTACACCAGAGCGAAGAAATGGAAATATAAATTTAAGTAAATATTTCATCTCTTCGAGTGGGGATCGAACCCACAACTAGTCGATTTTACAGTCACACTTTGTGCCTCTGCGCCACGACTGGCTTCAATATTTTTTTTAATTTTAATGTGGCTATGTGTAATTAGGCTTTATAAGCTTGTCTCGTTCCTAAAATGTCGGAATTAGTCTGAAGTTTAATGTAGACGATATGTTATGTTGTGAATTAACTAAATCGTTACATTAATCACAAATGGTTCTTTTTATTTAGTATTCAAAGTGGTCAATTTTTTTTATATATTAAATAGGTGGAAAATGTAAGAGAATTACAATTTTTAAATATACCATAAATAATTATTCTTAATTATTCATGATTACTTTAGTAAATATGATTTATTGTGTGCTAAAAATAATAGTAAGTAAATGATCGTAAACGAGGAAAATGAAGAATAACAATATATATATATATATATATAATAGTAAGTAAAAAAATATACATATATATATATATATATATATATATATATATATATATATATATATATATATATATATATATATATATATATATATATATATATATATATATATATATATATATATAAAAAAAAAAAAAAAAATATATATATATATATATATATATATATATATATATATATATATATATATATATATATATATATATATATATATATATATATATATATATATATATATACTCGTATTTTTTTAAAAAATAAATATAGCATCAGCTATTTAAAATTAGAAAATTTCAGCAGGGCCTATTACTAACAAATTGCACGACTTCGACATTTTAATATTAACTAGATCGCGATTTAGAAAACATTGGATAACTATACTTTTCACACACTTCTTTACTTTTTTTGTTTATGTTTATAACAAATAACTAGCAAAAACGTGTAAAGCTCAAAATAAAAGTTTCAATATCATATGTTAAGACACATTTGGCTATATATACGTGCAGTGGCGTAGCTAGGGTATTTGTTGCCTGGTGCGGCTTAGGACTTGTTGCCCTTTAAAATGGTCAAAATAATTTCAGATTTCAAACCACAGTAGAGTAGATATATAATTTTTTATTGCTTCAAAACTATAATAACTATATATAAGTTATAATGGGGGTACAATGGTGTGTCAAGTGGCGACGAATGCGGCGTTGGAGACCGCCACCCAACACGCCACGAGGTGGAGGACGGAGCTACA
>JAATLQ010025029.1:0-21445 GCA_013421005.1 Heliconius erato x Heliconius himera
TGATGGAAAAGTGAGCGGTAAGAGAGGTAGGGGGAGACCTCGGTTGACCTTCGAAAACACAGTATCAAAGATACTGGAGGAAGGTCACGTAAAAAGCATGAGGACCCCCCGGAGGGCATGTATGAAGAGGTTGATGACAGTGGACGAGGCGAAAGAGGTATGTAGAGACCGTAGCGTTTGGCGCTCCGTTCTCTCTGACTACCCCGCAAGGGATAAAGCGTGAAGCTAAGTTAAGTTAATAACAAAAAAAAAAGTAAATTAGCAAAGCTTATTAGTTTTTATGAGGCCGGTTGTGGCGCAGATGCACGAGGTGTGACTGCAAAATCGACTGGTTGTGGGTTCGATCCCCACTCGAGGAGATGTAATATTTACTTAAATTTATATTTCTTTTTCATTTCATTTCTTCGCTCTGGTGTCGAGGTTAAGGGCGGCGTTGAGTTCTGCCACTCAACACGCAATGCCTCCAGAATTCGGCAGAAAGTGGGGAACGGAGTTTTTTAACATTAGGTTCCCTCTGCCTACCCTGGTGTGTGCGGGTTACAGCGTGAAGCTAATTTAATTTAATTAGTCCCCCAAGTATACTTTAATAATATAAAATTGAGGAATTAAGGTCATTTAAATGTCATATAGGAAATGGTGGTTTACTTCGTTAGCCCATTCTTAATATTAAAGCAAAGCTATCAAGAATTATTTGCTATATTATTTAATTTCAGATGCTGGTCTGACTTGTACAGCTGGTGTTTGCAATATATGGAAGGACTACAAAAACCTCTAGGCCTTATGGTTTCTAAACATGTGAGTTTAAAAAATAAGGTACAATATAGCTGAAAAAACAGATACAGATTCTGTATTTATACATATTTATACATAAATAAATATTTTCCTAGTAAATAGTAATATGTAAAAACTTAAGTTATCTGTGTTGTGAGCGTTGGTGATGGATATTTTGGCGGCTTCTATCTATGTGTATACAGAGATAAGTTTTAATTTTCCATTTAAAAGACACTAATATTTAAAAAAAATAATCTAATACATGTATATACGAATAATTAATTCTAAAATATTTTTGCTGAGGCCGTCGTGGGATATCGTCTAATTGTAAACGCGACTTTTTGTTGGATTTTATTTCTACTTAGCGAAAAGTCATACAATTTTATATATAAAAAAAATAGGCGGAAAGTGAGAAACGGAATGTTAACATTATGTTTTGCAATTAAAAGATACAAAAAAATTACAATATGTACCAGTTTAAAATATTCTGTTCTATAAGGGCGCACAGTGGACCGCGGGCGAAGGTGAGGCTGGGTGGTGGTGCGCGGTGTTGCGGCGCTGCGGGGTCTCGCTGGTGCGCCAGCTGGAGCCTCTTGAACGTGTCATGTTGTCTCCTGAGGACTCTCTGCCTGACATTATGGGTTAGCTATAAATAGTTTTTGTTATGTACTTTATTCACTTATCTACTTATTGTACTTATAATGTTGGAGGATGTCAAAGGACAGTAGCACAGCGTGTGACTATAAAGGCGACGGGTGTGGGTTCGATTCTCACTCGGAATAGTTTTTTTTAAATTTTTATTGTTTTGGTAACAAAACAAAGTGCGGTGTTGGGTTCCCCCACTCAATATACAATGTCTCAAAAATTTTACAATTATATGGTACTTTTTATTTTATATGTATTAATTATTCTATCTACTACTTGTAATAAAATTCGTGTCTGTACATGGAATATATACCTAAAAATCTATTAAAATATTATAAATGTTAACAGTATGTTATTTGGTCAGGTTGTCCCTGGACATGTCTCCCCCAATAACTTCAGTTTCGGCTTCTTCTTTTTTATTATTTTATAACGTAATTTGTGTTTAGGCGAGGCGGGCGAGCTGTCGGCGGACGCGGTGCGCGTGGTGGTGGCGGGCGCGCGCTGGGAGCGCGGCGGGGGCGCGGCGGCGGCGGCCGAGCTGGAGCGCCGCCTGTTCGCCGCCGCCGCGCCGCAGCACCGCCTGCTGCCGCGCCTGCTGCACCTGCTCACCGACCCCGCGCACGACCGCGCGCCGGTGAGTACTAGCGCAGTGTTCAGGCGAGGCTCGAGCTGTCGGCGGACGCGGTGCGCGTGGTGGTGGCGGGCGCGCGCTGGGAGCGCGGCGGGGGCGCGGCGGCGGCGGCCGAGCGGGCCGAGCGATTTAAATCGTTCGCGGACCATATTTAGGCTTCTGCGGACCACTGGTGGTCCGCGGACTGGTTGGGAAACAGTGGTTAGACCATAGGATCTTAGGTATAAGCCATGTAACGTGAAATGAAAGTAAAAATATTTTACTCTACTAATATTATTCTTTGTTATTTCAGACATTAACACCAGAGCAAATAGATGAAATAACGTCAATTTTGGAGCCTATCAAGGATTTGCAAAATGCTGTGTTGGAGTTGAATGATGCATTAAGATTGGATGTACCCGAAATAGATACTTGTAAAAGTAATTATACTTTTCATTTATATTTTTACCGTGCTAAAATAACGTAATAATGAGAATTACAAAACTTATTTTCTTTGTAGGTGATGAGGAAGAAACTAGTGAATACGACAATTTGTTTGCAAGTGACTTAGGTGTGGCAATTGTCACTGAAGCAATTCGACAAATGGCAGAAATGAGGTTATTATTTTTTAATTATTTCATTTTTTATTTTGATATTAAAGAAAAAACTTATGAGTATAAAGCGTATAGGCTAATGTTTTGCCTTCTTTTTATCTGTGCCCGTTCGAAATAAAGCAAATATTTTAACGAAAACATTCAATATTAAACCAGGGCTCGTGTAGTCCGCGGTGCTTTAGCGGCATTGGGCGCCGCTCGAGGTGCAGGCGGAGTACCAGGAGCAGGACACTGTGCTGTACACTGGCAGGCGTACCGCGCGCTGCTGTGGTTGCGAGCAGCTACGTTACAACGACCGTTAGTATTATTTTTTTAGAAAAATATTAAAAGCCGCCGTGACGCAGCGTGACGGTTGTGGATTCGATTTCCTTAAACTATGTCTCTACTTTATCACCGATGCAGAAAACCGGGTAAGAAAAGAAATACAGAAAGTGTACAAAACTTTGAATGTAGGGGGACTCTAACTCCGGATCGTAGGAGGCGTTTCGTCGAAAGCTTATCGCTCTGAGGGGTGATTAGGGGAAGGACGCCACTAACAGGAGCAGAGCTGGTGTGACAGAATATAAGCGCTTGACGTGGAAAAAGGACTAAAATTAAAATTTACAATTCGAAAAGGACTTCATTCCTTAGAAGTTATTTATTTTATTTGTTGCTTAACAGTTTTGTTATTAAGTAATAGAGTTATAGTTGATAATGTTTGATGGTAATGCTCAGTAGTTCTGGTTTCTAAACTATAAAAATACCAGTCCAGCAGGATCGTCGGAGGCGTTCCGGCTGAAGCTGACGGCCCTGGGCGGCGAGAGCGCGGAGGCGGGCGGCGGCGGGGGCGTGGCGGCGGCGTACGCGGCGGCGGCGGGCGGGCGGCGCGCGCGCACGCACCTGGCCGCGGCGCGCGCGCCCACGCACTGGCACCAGGCGTTGCCGCTAATGGCATATCATTTGGCACATCAGTTGTATCCTTTTGCTCATTTGTTTTTTCACTAAATACTACTTTATGGCGAAGTAAAATATATATATTGTATTTGCATAAAGATTTAAGTAGCCTTCATTAAAAGTCAGATTGATCTATTTTATGAGATTAAATAAAATCAGCTTCATGATGTATCCCACACACAACAGGGTAGGCAGAGGGCACATAGTATTAAGACACGTTCCTCCAAAGGCCTCCTTCCAGGTGCTACAATGTTTTGACTAATCTTGTCTACATATGGATAGATCATACAAAAAGCAATTGATAACTTTTAAATTTTATGCACAAATATTATGTTTTTTTTATTATAACGATCGTATTAATAGCCAACTTCATTGATATATACATGTATCAAGTAGCAAACGATACTTTTTCTATCTAAAATAACAAGAAAAACAATAGGTTTCCTACAAATATATCAGATGGGCCGTGAGCGGTGGCTTTGAATTTGGCTGGTGGTTGGCATCCATCAACCAACCTCGCCTAGTACAGAACTATGTGGCACTGTTAGAGCCCTGGTGCGAGTGGAACGCTTGCTCACGTTAGTACAAAAATATTTTTAAACTTTATAATATATTTTTTCAGCTTTACGCTGTCTTATAAAATCGAAACATTGTGTGTTGAGTGGCGGAACTCAATGCCGCATTTTGTCTTGCCAGGGGGGAAAAGAGATTAGGATGTTTAACTCTTTTCGGCCGAGTTAGGATCGAACCGACAGCCATCGCATTTACACTGACCCACTGGGGCATGATGGCCATATCTTTTTTCCCATATTATAAATATTATATATAATAATTATAACCATAGGACATAATGTAAATTGCCATGTCACATTTTATGTTATTGAAATATGCAGGGGTCGAAAAAGAAAGTTGAATAATTCTATGAAAATGTATGCACCTTTTATTTAGATAAATCTATTTAAAAAAAATACAAGATGAAACAATATTTTAAAAATTATTCAAAATTATTCAAAACATAATTATGAAATGTTTAAAAATATCATTTGATATTATAGCAAGACAGTTCATTAATATTTACTAACTAATTATATGATAAAATATTGATAAAGTTATTTACATACTAATGAGGTAAATTCACACTGTATCCCGTACACAGCAGAGTAGGCATAGGGAACCTACTATTAAGACACTCCGTTCCCCACTTTCCGTCAAATTTTGGAGGCATTGCGTATTGAGTGTCGGAATTCAACGCCGCACTTTGCCTCGACACCAGAGCGAAGAAATGAAAATATAAATTTTGAGTAAATATTTAATTTTCTCGAGTGGGGATTGAACCCACAACTAATCGCGTTTACAATCACACTCTGTGACATGATTCAAAAAATTGTAACGTAATTGTCATCATCCTACGCCCTTTGTTTATCAGACAAGTATATCAAAGTCGAGCTGTATTTATTTAATAGGAAATTCAATAAAATTATATTACTATTGTATAATCACGTCTTTATTGAGTTCTGTTATCTTGCTTATTATTTATAGGTATTAATAAAAAAACAATTATGAGATAATACTTATTTAATCTTATGTTATTTTATAATACGTAGAGAATTTAGATAATTTATCTTTCACCTTCACTTTAGGTAAGTAAAGGTGAAAGATATATTATCTATGATATGTTCAGTTTTGTTTATATAGAAGATTGATTTACAGTCGCGACGACAGCAATATATAAATAATATTTCGCTATTGTTAAGATGTAATGTAAGATCTATACATATAATAAAAATGTAACTGATCCTTGTCCGTACATGGAAGATATTGGAGACAATCTATTATTGAGGGCATCTATCAATATAATAGAACCAAAAACAATGATTTTTATCTGTCTGTTGGTTTGTCTGTGCGCTAATCTCAGAAATGGCTTAACTGATTTAAATGCAGTTTCCACTATTTTATTTTGGAAAATTTTAACAATATGTAAATGTAAAGTATTGTTCGATTTAATAGTTATAAAATAATTGTTTTACTGAATTCGCTGAAATTTTACTTTCCAATGTTTATATTATGTATACCAGCGCAAACAAAATAAATCCAGCTTAGAATTAGTCGTAAGATACCCTGTTCCCCAATTTTGCATGGGCCCACAACCGCAGCATTTACAATCAGACGCTGTTCCACTACGCCACGACGGCCTTAATTTCCTGTTTACCCGTATGTAACTAGTTAATAGTTATATTTAATTAAGAATTAGTATCCCCATGACTGATTAATTCCCAGGTCAATTTATTCTGGGCCTGGCGCTCCTTGACGTAGAGGACGCGGAGGGCGCGTACACGGCGTTTTGCCGCGCCGCTAAAGGCGTCAGTACGGAACCCTTCCTGCGCCACCTCGTGGCGGCACCTGATGCACGTTTAACTCAGCATCAGGCACTCGTGCTTTATTATATGAAGGTTGGGGATTTTAAATTATGTTATTTTGTAGATTATATTTAACTCGCAACTTATGATTTGTTCATATATTTTCTTTATATTTTTTTTGTGAAAGATGAGTTGTTTAGATTCTGTTGACTAAATAATGATCGCGGGTAATAATTAGTTACTCAAATTACGCAGAACATCTCACTTTACTGCTTAATTGAATTTCATATTTATTTATATACAGGTCATAAAACTATTTGAAATACACGACGCTGGTGCTTGTGTTGTGCGACTAGCCGAGACCGCAATAAGCATTGCCGATAAAGATGATCCGAATTTGGTAATTATGTAACAATGTTCGAGTATTATTGTATTCATTATATAATTAAATGATTTAATATAATCATTATATAATTTATAGATATAAGAATATTTACATTTCAAACAATTCCTTTCTATTAGTGAAATTATAAAAAAAAAAAAATCAGCTTTACGTTGGATCCCGCACACAGCAGGGTAGGCAGAGGGAACCTAGTGTTAAGATAATCCGTTCCCCACTTTCTGCCGAATTCTGGAGGCATTACGTGTTGAGTGGCAGAACTCAACGCCGCGCTTAACCTTGACACCAGAGCGAAGAAATGGAAATATAAATTTAAGTAAATATTTCATCTCCTCGAGTGGGGATCGAACCCACAACCAGTCGGCCTTACAGTCATACCTCGCGCCGCTGCGCCACGACTGGCCTTTTTTGGCTTCTACTGAAATTATAGTTGCTATTATTACAGGTAATTAAAAAAGAATATTAATCTGGTTATATATTTCTGTATGTATATATTATTTAATTATCTTTTTTGTGTTTTTATTAATATGGCGGTTATATTTATACTGTTAAAGTTAAGTGTATACTTACACACTTTTTAATTTGCAATAAAGATTTATTATTAATAATCTTATACACATGCATAGTATAGATACTGTAGCAGAATATGTTTATTTGCATAAAACTTTCTCATATTCGAGTATTTTTGGAAGTATTATCTTGTACGTTATAGGCTAATTTCGGTACACAATTTCTTTATTAAATATGTATGTTAATACCTGAAACAAAAACGTTGGACTCTTTTTTACGGAAATTGCGCGGACGGAGGAGTCTGAAATTTGGCACACTTATAGTTTATATATGTAGGAGAAGTACAGATAGGTATTATTTTTCAATAATAATGCTTATAAAGTACATAAAATTAATAAAATAAGTATAACACACTCTACTTTCTATCCTTTTGTAACATTTATTATTTGTATAATTATAACTGTCTATAATCCATGCTTCGTTGTGTGGCCCAGGCGATGTTCCAGTGGGTGGTGTTCAAGTGGCACCTGTCGGGCGGGCGCGTGGCGCGCGCGCTGGGCGCCGCCGCCGCCAACCCCGCGCCGCACGCGCGCGCCGCCGCCGCCGCGCACCTGCTCACCACGCTGGCGGAGCGCCGCCAGCTGGGCGCGCTGGTGGCGTGCGGCGCGCTGGCGGGCGAGGCGGAGCGCGCGGCGGCGGCGCGCGCCAAGCTGCACGACGCGCACCCGCACAACCCCTACTACGACTTCCTCTACGCGCTGCACCTGTCCAGGCATCACTATAGGAAAGGTACACGGGCACTCCTGTCGCTGTAAACGCGATTGTAAGTTCATCCCCACTAGGAAATCATATATTCCCTTGCTTTGGTAAGAACTCGCTAATTTGCCCCGTAGATAGATTCGTGGTAGTATATTGTCAAGAAGCGGGAAGCAGCAGTTCACAGTCGTCTGTATCTTGGCAGGAAACGGATTGAGTTTGAATATGGGGTTGTGATAGCGTTAGTTACCACATGGAATGTAATGTCTCTGGATTATTGTAAAGTCATTTATAAGTAGTAAATCTATTGTACTTTATGTGCATTCATGTAGTATATAAGTATTAAAGTAACTGTAATAAAAGTTCATTAAATGTCAAAGAAACTAACTACTGTTGGGTAATTAAGTTGATTTATTGTTTGAACTATGTCTCTTTCTACTTGCTCATTGGCCATGTTGTGGAGCCGTTTCTGATGCGGATCTATAAAACGATTTCCGATATATACGTAAATTGAAAATATATTTACAATTAAAGAATTAAAATTGAAAAAAAAAGCCGCATTATATTATTATTAATTCAAAATATTGTTTATTGAAATAAACATCATCAATTACTTTTGAATCGTTTAATAATTATAAAGTTATTATCAGATTATAAGACTATTCAGCTAGAAAGAATAGACAAGAATGAAATGAGTGGATTTGGTCCGAATTGAGACACTTGCCAACGTTGCACAGCGGCCGCGGTGATGTACGAGCGCGCGGCGCGCTGCGCGTCGGAGCGCGGCGGGGGCGGCGCGGGCGCGGGGGTGGGCGCGGGCGCGGCGCGGCGGCGCTGGCTGGCGGCCGCGCTCACGTGCCTGCGCCTGGCGAACCCCGACCACGCCTTCTTGGCACGGCCCGGTGCTGACGCTTTGCAGGTACCCTACCAGATGAAACACCTGCAACGACACAGTAGTTGCAGGATATAAACGTAATGATAGCACTGAACAGTATAAAAGTAATCAAAAATACTGGATGAATGGTGAAACAAATAAAAATTCAACTAGACTATTAGGAGAAATAATGAAATGTTTGAACGAGTCCAAAAATCTTTGACTAAATTTTTTTTTATACTCTTAAAGGTAATAGGACCAGAAGAGTTAGCTGCAGAATTACGGGAGGAAGTTCCTGAATTTTTGGACCCAGTTCAACGAGCCTTACGCAGTGAGTACTCGTGAATTAACATTTAAATATTTTTATTAGTGTAGTTTATCTGTCTATCATGTAGTTTATCTATCTATCATATATCACCCGATTTTTTTGTGCAATATGAACTCGTTTGAATTAATCATAATATTATTTTTTAAGCTGATTTCTATGCCACAACAATCGATATAACAAATTTCCCAATTGTTTTAAATGATTTTATGTTAATTTATTGTTAGTCAATTAGTTCAAGTTAAAGTAAATTTATTGTTAGTATTAGTCAGTATTTAAATAAATACTACAGAAATATGTATAATTATATAAACGTTTATGTTTGCGTCACAACATTATTATAAATAATTATTGCGCTAATAATGTAAACGATAAATTATTTATTTATAATGTCCATGACCTTGTGACCCGATTAAGTAGTGTAGTAAATGTGTATTAATTTTAAATCAATACCACATAACGTTGTTTTCAAATAAGGCATTAAAAAACGAAAGAAGAAAAAATCTTGGTCATTTATACTTTGAATTTTAAATGTTTCATTTAAAATTCAAAGCATGAATGACCAAGATTTTTTCTATCAATTTGTGTGATAAGTGAAACGAAATGGTTTGATTTTAAACCGACTTGTGTAAGAAATGTTTATTAATTCGTCAGTATTTTTTTAATGTTTGTTACCTCAAAACTTTTGACTTTGTGAACCGATTTTGATGTTTCTTTTTTATTTAATTCAAGCAAATCAATCAAGCGAATGCTGCAACAATCTTACTACAATATCGAATTACTAAGCCTGTTTGTTTTACTTGGCACCGACTTCAAATAAAAATACGTTTAATAATATAAAATCAAAGTACGTTTCACTTTATGGAAAATTATTTTTTACTTTTTAGTTCATTGTCTGAAGTAGATTTTTTTATGTAAAAACATAATTTATTATAATGAATCATACAACTATTGCGCACTGTACTGCAATTATTAAAAAAAGATATATTCTTTATTGTAAATGGCATAACTAGTCACGCTGTTCTTCAAATTAAAACATGACAAAAGTACTTATATATTACTTAAAATGGAAAACACCACTCATTATTTACTTTTTATATTATTTGAAATGAAAATTAATGCCGCGTTATGAAAATCATTTATAAACCTTAATTTTACTTTTTTTTTCAGAAAGTCAAAACATAGATTTCGATGATTTATATCAAAATCTTAAAGACGCTAATGTGGAAACATTACTAGCAGTAACAAAAAGAGCTGTTAGCACCGGTCAATTCTTGCCACATTGGTTTTTGCAAAGATTTATGGTAATTATAACTATAATATTCTTTGAAAATTAGTTTTAAATATTTATTAGTGTATGTAATGTATAAGCTCTATATGTAGTTGTAATTTTTTGATATTTTTTAACTATCTCACAAAAATATAGCGAAACACTGCCCTTCAAATTATTTAAATTACTATTTTACGGCGAGCAAGGCGACTTTAGTATTTCTATATAATATGTTATATGAGCATTCAACTACGTTGATCTTTTTGCGTATTTTGATTGTGAAAATATCGCTTCTAGTCTCTGTTAGAATCAGGAAAAATGTTTTATTTGCCCCAAAGGCCAGTTCTTATCTCGTTCAATGTACGCAGGAGGTGGAGAGCGCGACGTGCATCCGCGCGCTGCTGAGCGGCGGGCGCGCGCTGGAGGCGGCGGAGCGCTGCTGCGAGGCGCTGCGGCGGGACGCGGTGCGCCTGTGCCCGCCCGCGCCCGCGCCCCGCGCCGCGCCCCTCGCGCTCGCCGACCTGCTGCTGCTCGAGCTCGCGCCGCACCGCCGCCACCCGCACGTCGACCAGGTCAGGCACACCCACATGTTGTTTCATCCCCACTCAAGAGAGTTAAACGCTACTCAACACACATCTCAAATGTCTCGAAAATTGTGCCGAAAGTGGGCAGCAGACTGTCTTGACATAGTTTGCCTTTTTTATATGCGATAAAAGTCATAAAGCTACAAAAAAAACCCTTATACAGTAAGACTAAATTTGAAAAAGGCACCGACAGTGTAAATCCACCGAATGAAACAACTCCATAAATAATCATTATATTACATTTAATCATCAAGCAATTCCAATGCCCTCTTCAAATTTTTGTTACTATCTTTGTTCATCACTTTTAGATATGACACTAAAAATATTTTTAATAATATATAAAGAATTTCTATTAAATTTTAAATTGAAATTCTTTAATAATATACCAACATAATTAAAGAATTTTATTTAAAGTTCTTAAAGTTTTGACACTTGTTATTTTAGTTTATTATCTTGTCCTAGATATAGCAAAATTATCTTCAATGTATTGCAGTTACTACCAATACTAATTAATAAACGAGTAAATACATACAGAAAACTATTACTTTCTTTATATTTATGTGTATTTTTGTTTTAGGTATACAATGAGTTAACATCTCTTATTGAAGAATACACAAAAGTGGTAATCCGCACGTCAGAAGACATGAAATTAGCTCATATTAAATATGCTGTGAAAAATTGAATTGTAAAATTAAAACAACATGTATTTTATCACCATTTTTTATTAAATAAATAACAATTACCAGTCCAATACCAGAGTTATCACTCAACAAGCTTAACTACCTCCACTATTCTAGTACTTAACTATGAATCCAAATAATACTTAATCATTGTCATTTTCGTTTTTGGTTTTCAAATCACAGCTGTGTTACTTTACTAAATTAATATATAAAACGAAATAAATACTCGCAAGTATGTACACGAAAGCAACAATTTGAACCATTGATTCATTCCCAAAATCCCAGCTTTATACAATAAACATCTAGCAAGTATCAAACATCTGAAAAGATGATAGATACTCTATTAGTATCTATTAATTTTGGCATGAGACAAAATGCAAACAAAGAAATATTGTTTCTGAAACTTAATACTATTTAATTTGGTCCAAGTTTACCCATGTTTTAAAATATAAAAAATTCACAATAACAAAAACAAAATAATCAGATTGACTGATAGTAAAAAATAAATTCAGGGATATAATTTACAAAACATCACACTTTAAAGAAAAATATCTATAATTTATTATAGTACTTTACTTTTACAGTAATGCTTTTCAAGTTTGGGAACAATTTGGCTTTTGGTTGTTTATAATACATGTCAAGTATTTAAACATAATTATTGAAATTTAAGAAACTAAAAACTTTATGATACTATAATATGTGAATAGAAACATTTTTAGATTTAAAGTTTGATTTTTCCAATTTTCTTGCTTTAAATATGAAAACAATCTTTAGTTTTAACCGACTTTCATAATTCGATAGTTTTTTTTTTGTTTGTCAGAACATCAGAACTTTTGACTCGGTTAACCGATTTTTATGATTCCTTTTTTATATTTGAAAGGTGCTGGCGCTTCCCGCGTGGTCTCATTTTAATTTGGTCTATTTCTGACAACAACAACACAATCCATGAGAAAATCAAATAAGTCTTAAAAATTTGCATTAAGTATATGTGCGACAAGTGGACGAATATATGTAATTCATGAATCAATATCACGGCAACCAATTTCGGAAAAAACACAGTTCACTTCAGTTTGATGAGGTCTTGGTTCTTATTATGAGATCTGGTGGAAGTTGGTATTTTTTGTAAAAAATATTTTGTTTCTTTTCATTTCCAATTATATAAAATTGCACATTATTCATGTGCAATTTAATAAATAGTGAAAATAAATCCATCGATATTTTTTTACTTAATATATAGTATATTAAGCTCCATTAATCATGACCTAAAAAAATAATCTTTATTGATTTGTTTACCTTTTATCTCATGGCTTCATGAATAGGGTATAGGTTATTATGTTTTTTACTTACATAATTAGTATTTTACTACATTCACTGTATACATGCATATATATAGAAACATTTATAATTAACCTGTTCCCATGAAAACAATAATAAAAACTAAGTACATCATCACCTTTAATTCTAAGCTTTCCTTAACTTTATTCTCATAATTGTTAAGACTAAGCGTACAACTTTTTCATAAATTAAGAACATTAATGCAGCAGTCATCACAGTCTGTAATAATTTGGCTTCCAGCCCCCGAAACATAGTCAGGGGTTTTGATTTAATATCTCTGAACAATGGTTTAAGACTTGTTCCAGCTCTTAACCGTGATTGAACTAATTGCAAAGGGTATGTAAGAGTAGTAGCAACAGCCTTAGCTGTTGCTCCAATTAAAAATGCAGTAAGTGAATCAAAATGTCTGTTGGATATCAATTTTCTTTTTAAAGATTCATAAACCATAAACTGTATGGCAGGGTTTGAGACTAGCAATAGGGAAGGAATGGTGCCTGACCACAATCCCTTTACACCTTCTTTTTTAAATATATCAACAAGTCCATCAAAAAGATTTGAATATATATTTTTTTCAAGTTTTATTCTAGTATTAACAACCCATAGTGGTGAAGTCAGAAGAACATTAATACTACCAGCTAACATGCCAAATGTTAGGTCTTTCATTGCTGAAGAATTTGTTGTAGAAGCTTTTCTTAATGCATGAAATGTATAAAAATAAACAAAATTTGACACAGAAAGAGACTGTAAAACAGGACGTAAACCCCTGTATAGGGATTCAATACCTTCTTCATTAGCTAACTTGATTAGTAATTGTAGTGAAGTTCCGTGGAGTTTTAAGGAATCTTCAACTGCAAAATATTGAAAAATGGGATTTCTATAAATTATATATTAATTATGTAGTGAAGTTACTTATCATAAAGGAAAAATATGTTACCTTGTATTCTCGATCGTAATGTGTCTAGAGGATAAAACGCAGCCATTCCAATAACACTGCCCTAAAAAAATTATTGATATAATACAATACTTTTTATAGAGGTCATAACAAAATTTTAAATATAAAAACAATATTTTATACCGTCGCTCCAGCAATAGCATGAACCAAAGTCTCATAACTTAATAATGATGAAGTCATTATTCCACAATTATCAATAAAAATATGAAACAATATATATTCTCAACTAAAATGTTTAGTTTACTATGATTTTCTAAGACCACTAGTCATTCAAATCAAATTTATAAAAGTCAAAAAATTACAGAACCCTAACTGAAACTAACTAACACTGCGACGACCAAAGAGCACTTGCGCAAATGTATTCTGTATCTAACCGCAAAGATGAAAGAACAAACTGGAACCAAATGCGAGTCCGTAGCCGGAGCTGATTATATCAATTTGTAATGTTCCAAACAGAATATGACAGTGACAAATGGCTTAACAGATTATCAAAAAAATATATATATAGTGAGTTGACCAACTCACCGGTGTATTAGGCTTGGATTTTTTTTTAAAAAGAGCGAACCACACTCGTGGGGCACCTATTCAATAATTTACAAGTCTACAACCAGTGATAATTTTTTTGTAAAATTTTAAGTCTGTGATAAAACCTGTTTTTCTGTCAAGTGTCAAATGTGTTTCTGTTTATAAATAAATGGACTTGGGAATTTATAATAGTTATTTATGTGAAAATATTGTCAAATTGGCAAGAATTGAATTAAAATTGAAATTTAATTTGCATTATTATTTAACTTTCCGTATATGTGACAAAGAAGTCAATTGAAATCGAGTACCCTTGTATCGTCTCTGTTGATAAGTTTCTTTCAATTAATGAATTTTATTGAAATTAATAATTTAAAATAAACAAAATGCGAGTATTTCTAGCTGAAGATAACCTTTGCGCTCAAACCTTGTTAAAACTGGTGTCTCATGGAAATGCTATATTAGCTGAAATATTGCGACTCAAAGATCACATCCCAAAAATCTTTCTGTAAGTTTTGAAACTATTTTACAAAAGTAGTAGTGTTAAGTGCACTTGCACATTTAACATTAAAATCATTGAAAAGTTATTGGTGTATAAATAAATATTTAAATAATCGTGAAACATTTGAAATACATACAATAATAATAAAACTTAATATGATCTTAAATTTTCGTAATTATAATACATTTTAAATGTATATATTTAGAACTAAATACATATATGTCATTATATATTTTTTATAATTTTAAAGTGCTATTCCACACCTAGGAAAAAAAAATACTTATTTAGAAAACAAATATAAAACTCTTGGAAAGTGCTCTGACCAACTAAGCCATATGTTATATTCAGTACCATTGTCTAATTTAAATACAGTTTTTATTGTTTTCATTTATTTTGAATAAAATTGCAGGTTAGATAGTAGAGAAGTACAACAGCAATATAATGATGTTATAATGGATTTCAGCTATTTCAAAATGTCAGATACCCATGATAAGAAAATTAACATGAATAATGTAGGTATACATATTAGCTTATCTAGATATATTTTCTGAAGAAACCTTTAGCATTGAATATCTTTAAATTTGTTCGTACAGATATGTTTTTGTAAATGTTGTTTTTTTTTATTTTGGGGCAAGTAAAATTTCTGGGGTACTTTCACTAGACTATTCTGGGGTGGGCACAGCTCAGTCGGCTGCTCCCCTTCCTAAACCCATGGATATACAGATAAAACATTTTTTTTCCAAAGCTTAGCATATGTAGCATAATTTAAGCCCACGCTTCTTGGAAACTCAAAGTTTTCTAAATATTTTTTATTCCTTAGAAAGAGAATAAACTTCTAAGGATGCTATAATCTTTTAATGCTTTTTATTTCAGAAACTACAAGACTTAGATGATGATGTTAAAGAGAAATACTTAGAATTGATAACAAGATTTTATTTGTTATTTGAAAATATCTATCAATATATTATAGAACTCAATATGTTTGTAGAACAATTACATGATGGAGCATTTATCCAACAAACTATTGAAACAGTTATGAAGGATGTAGAAGGAAAACAGTTACTAGTGTGTATTGTATTATATTTAGATTGGTATTGAAGTTGTAAATGTATTTAAAATGCTAACAATATAAAAAAAATGTTAACTTTTTGTTATTGTTATATAACAAATCATTTCCTTAATTTCAGTGTGAATCTCTGTACTTATATGGTTCTATGCTACTTCTCTGTGATCTGTACATTCCTGGTTGTGTGAGAGAAAGGCTGCTAGTTGCGTTTTATAGATATAGTACAACTCAGTCTCAGTCTAATGTTGATGATGTGTGCAAATTGCTGAGGGACACTGGTTATGAACAACAGCAATGTCGACGGCCTTCAGATTATCCTGTAGAATTTTTTAGGTTAGTGTTTTTCTGACCAACTTTTTATTTCTTATACTATATTTACTGTAACAATTTTGTTAGTAACAGGCAGAGGGAACATAGTGTTAGGATAATGTTCTCCATGCACTGCTTAATTTTCGAGAGCTTGCATGTTGAGTGGCGAAACTCAAAGCTGGGCTACGTCTTGTTATTAGAACATTAGAACAAGGAAATGAAAATAATTCATACTCCAAATGAAAAATCGAACCAACTCTACACCATTGCATCACAACAATCTTTAAGGAGTACTTACTTACTTAATTTCACACTGTATCCCTAGCGGGGAGCCAGAGAGATCGAAGCGCCAAACAGTTTTTACATACCTCTTTCGCCTCGTCCATTATCATCAACATCTTCATACATGCCCTCGGGGGTTCTCATGCTTTTTACATCACCTTCCTCTAGTATCTTTGATACTGTGATTTCAAAGGTCACCCGAGGTCTCCCCATACCTCCGTTACCGCTCCCCTTTCCATCATAAATATTTTTGGCCATTCTTTCATCATTCATTCATTCGACACGCCCAAACCAGCTGGGCACGTTCTTTTTCAATCTCATCGTCGCAAGAGATCGCATCTCCATAGCATTCATCTTTCTTTCATTCTTCTTTTTCTTCTGATAAACCAAGACGAGATGCCAACTTCTACTGACACGCAGGCTGAGTGATATTCATAAAGAGAGTTTGCAGCCCGCAGCGCGGAGTCCGCTCACATTGTACCGGGGTAGTATCTCCCATAATTTCATTCTCATAACTCTCAAACGCCTTTTTCAAGTCCACAAAAGCACAGAAAATTTTTGGTTAACAGCTAAGATTTTTTCCTTGACCATGCGGAGGGAAAAGATCCGATCGATACACCCTCTTCCACCTCACCGTCTTCTAAAACCTACTTGCTTCCCACAACAACGTTTCAAATCTCTCTTGCATTCTTCTCGCAAAAGTTTTAACATAAACTTTACTACCCAGGCTAATAAAACTGTCAGCCCTATGGCTTGCGCAGCCTATCTGTGAAACTTTGCTTTTATACAAAGGTACGATGATTGCACCTCGCCAATCTTCTATCGATCTATCGACCTCTCCGATCTCTCAACAAGTCTAAGATGCGTGGCCCACCATATTCGATCATCTCGCCAGTAACTCTATCTGCCCCTGCTGCTTAACCACATTTCATACTTCATATTACATTCCCAACTTCTTTTACACTGATTTGAGAGACGTCATCATATTCGAAGGTCTCCTTATAAAATTCCGCACATCGCTGCAAAACGTGTGGTTATTATTAAAATATCACCGTCTTTCGAAAGCATTTTTTTCATTTTACAAGTTAGCGAGCAACCTCGAGAAACACTTCAAACTTCTCGCCAGAAAAGCTTCGTGTTTTCCCTGAAATTTTTCGTTAACCTTTCATCTCTTTCATTTAAGTATAAATTATTTATAATATAACTTTAATATTGTCATTCGTTACAGTAAGAAGCATATTTTTTTTTTGCAGCCGTGTTCCAGTCAACTATGATTTCATAGAAAAAGTTGTGGGTAAGTTGAGGTCCGAAGATATCTACAACCAACTTGCCGTGTACACTATTCCAGAACATCAGGCTACAGCTCTTGCAACACAATCCAGCATGCTTGTAGTATGTTTATTTTTTGCACCACAATATTTACTTAGTGATAATACCAAAATGAGGGAAATTGTTGATAAATTTTTCCCGTGCAATTGGATCGTACCAATTTATATGGGAGTTACAATCAATATCATTGATTACTGGGATAATTTTAAAGCTGCAAAAAACTCTTTGAACAACACATGTAATCCTAAAATGGTAAAAGAAATATATGGTAAAAGAGGAAATTCTGTCCAGTTACTAATAAATAAAACTCAACAGTTACTAAAAGAGGGAACGTTGACTGAAGACTTTGTTCTAGACAATATCAACAAAATAATCAATGTAATATTAAATTCTAATCATGTACTACGATGGTTGCTTTTACACAACAGTGACGTTATATTTTTTGATAACAATAAAAAAAGTAAACAGTTAAAAGATCTTGTTATCAAGGAATCTTGTTACGATCCCTTAAAAATACTTGAGTTGCTAATAAGTACAGCTGAGTTGGAATTAAAAGTTAGGGAGGTTCTAAAGAAATTACTTGATTCAAGAAGTGAAAATTGGAACAAAAATAAAGAGCTTGCTTTTGAAGCAATTACAAATTTGTCTCAACTATTTTCTGGAGCTAACCCTTATACTAAAATAACTGAAAATGAACAATTGAAACTGTGGTTTGAAAATATTGCAAAACAAATATGTTCACTTAGTGAACCGATCACTCCGAAGACTGTTAAAAAAGTAACTCAACTGCTGCAAGTGTTGGACAATGTTGAAGAATTTCATGGCATTAAAACTACTTCAACTGTCGTTCAATTTCTTAATGAGAGTAAGGGTGCATTAAAAAATGTCCTAAGAGCCGCACCTCTGAAAGAAGATTTTTTAGTTACTTTAGAAGCTGTGGCAGATTTTAGTTACGCCTGGTGTACGATCGATTTATATACTATGTATATGCAGGATAGTATTAAAGAAAACCCGGCCGTTACTAGCCGCCTACGAGCACTGTTTCTTAAATTGGCAAGTGCTATGGAAATACCACTATTGCGGATAAATCAGGCTCAAAGTGATGATTTAGTATCTGTATCGCAGTACTACAGTAATGAGCTTATTCAGTACATTCAAAAAGTTCTACAGATAATTCCAGAGATGGTTTTTAGTTTAGTGGAAAAGATAATAGAGCTGCAAACTTGGACAATTAAAGAGGTGCCGACGAGAATAGAGAAGGAGAAGTTAAGAGAATACGCCCAGTTAGAGCATAGGATGGAAGTTGCTAAGCTTACACACTCAGCGTCGACATTTACAACAGGTAAGCCCTATGTGTTTTTTTTTATGTAGGAAGTAATATAAAAGAAAACTATTTACTTTGAATTCTGGTTTTGGCTAAGCCAAAAACTGTGCAGGAAATCCATGATTTTTCCTAAGTAAATAATCAATTATACACCATATAACTTGTAGCTTTTATAACTGAATCGATTATTCATACAAATTGTTCTAACAGGGATATTAGACATGCGATCAACTTTAGTTGGCGTCATTAGGGTAGACCCTGCGGAGCTCCTCGAAGAAGGTTTACTAAAAGAGTTAGATGGACACATAAGTAAGAAATTCTTTGAATTTATCGAACCACAAGTGAAAAAACCTAATAGTTTATTGATACGGCTCGAAAAACTAGCAGAAAGCATGGATGGATACAAAAGGTCGTTAGAATATATTCAGGATTACATCAATATACATGGACTGAGAATTTGGCAAAAACAAGTAAAACTTACTTTTTTTTATTATACTCAAATGTACAAAAAATGTACGTACAATTTTTGTAGAATTATTATATATTTTTATATTTGAATTTATTTTAGGTATCTGCCATAATAAACCAAAGTGTAACTAAGGAAATAAGTATTCGCAAAGGTGTCAGCCTGTACGGACCTTCTGCGGGGTTCATGGGCAGCCTGGCGCGCCAGATAGTGCAACTGACAGACGCCAGGTATTACTTACTATGTTGTAAACTGTTTAACACACACATTCTAATCTAATTGTAACTAAATCTAATTGTACGTTCTTTTTTCTCGTAACAAGACAGAGTGCATTCCCATCACAACGCAATCTCTTGAAATTTGGTTGGTAGTTGGGTGATTTCTTAACACTAGGTTCCCCCTGTCTGCCCTGCTGCACTACGATACAACGATACAACGTGAAACAAAAATATAATCAGTAAAGCATACATTAATTAGTATATGTATTTAAAAAAAAATGTTTTTTTAGCTTACAGATGTTATTCCAGTGATCTGACTAAGCAATTCTAACTTTTTACTGTAGAAATTATTTATAATATAAGTTATTTTGTATATGTATAACAATATCAGTTATTTTTCATTGTAGATCTTGTGTTTACATAAATATATGTGCGGCGTGGATCGATATAAAGAACCATAATGAAATAGTGAACACTAAAACTTTTAGTAAATTAAACAACGCGATCGGTGTGGTGGGATTGCATGGACTTGACACGTTATTTGGATACGTGATAAAGAACCAACTGCAACAGGTCCAAAGTATATATAGAAGTGCACCAGAAAAAATTACTGTTGCCAACATAGAAATTAAAGATGTCGAACAAATAATAACAAAAGGACAAAAAATATATCAACAATTAGCTGATATTATCATAGTTATAGGTACACTACAGCTACTAAGAAAACATATTGCATATCAATTAAATACCACATGTAAATTTGATTCTGCACATCTGGAATCCTCTTTGAGAACTATGAATGAGTTAGTATAGAATTCTTCGAATATAAATTAATATCAATTAAAATGTCAAAAATGTATATATATTTCACTTCAAGAAATATTCATATGCAGTATATAAGTAAAGCATTTTTATTTTACTATTTCTACTTATTAAATAATATGTATATAAAATTTCCTGTCCATATCAACATCTGATACATTATTTATATTTTAGGTCCTTATTAAACGAAATAAAGAAAGATAACAAAACAGAGTCAAAAATGATGCCAGTGACTTTAATAAAAGACCTCGAAGAGTATTTGGTGCGTTGTGGCATAAATGAGCCCTTTGAGAAAATATATGTGAAAAACGCACTCGAGCTGGTCAATGCGGATATGGGGCGAATAATGGCAATAGTACTCATTTCACAGTTAAATAAGCTACAGATTTGTTTAAGCACTGGTAAGACATTATTACAGACCCTCAGAATGAAAATGACAAAAAATTGTTATTGAATATAAATTTGTGATTCAAATAGACAGCAGAAACTAACCAAAGTAACTTCCTGGTCTAACACGTAAATAACTCTTTTTGCATTAATAATAAATAATTATTATTTTGACAACTTATATGATATAATTGCAGGTGATTTGATAACAAAAAAATCTGGAGAGAATACTGATGGCTACCCTCTTCTCATAGGAATCTATACATTATTAAAACAATCAAAGACAGATAGTGTGGAAGATTTTATAAATTACCTATGTAAATACGCTAAGATTGTGATATTGTCAAAGTTAGTAAATATATATTTTTTTTATCCTAACATTCGTATATGCATAGATATTTTTTATATACATACATTTATACATATTTTTTTTTCAGATTAAAGACTGCAGAATCAACTAGTGAAGGCTGTCTAATTATACGGGTTTTGCAATTATTTTGCGAAACATTCAATTATTCCTTTAACAAATTGGAAGATAAATTACCTTTAGCACTTTTTACGCAAACAGTACAAAAATAAATGTACATAATTTCAAAGTTTTT
>JAATLQ010025029.1:21455-58717 GCA_013421005.1 Heliconius erato x Heliconius himera
TTTTTTTTATCCTAACATTCGTATATGCATAGATATTTTTTATATACATACATTTATACATATTTTTTTTTCAGATTAAAGACTGCAGAATCAACTAGTGAAGGCTGTCTAATTATACGGGTTTTGCAATTATTTTGCGAAACATTCAATTATTCCTTTAACAAATTGGAAGATAAATTACCTTTAGCACTTTTTACGCAAACAGTACAAAAATAAATGTACATAATTTCAAAGTTTTTATTGAACCATTTATTTTAAAATATATCTTAAGCTACATAAACATATATTAGTTATTTGTTATATTTTCGTTTATATTTAGTGATTATAGGAAATAATTATAGTATAAACTTGCTTAAAACTATTTTACAGGGATCGAAAACGCGAGTTAAGCGGAAAAGAATCTACATATACAAAATTAGAACATATTACTATGCTTTACTATTATACCAATGTGTTTTTGTTATCAAAATAAAAAAATAGGTATCTTGAGGTAGAAGAATCTGTTTTTTTTCTATCTTCAAAAATGACCGGGATATTAAGCGTTAAAATACGCCCTCCACGGTAAAATTAAGCGACCACGCTACTCTAACGTGTGACGTCACGCAGCTCGCTTTAGCACGGTGGTTTAGGTTAGTGAAAAAATGGTTAGGAAATATTGTATTGTCCCTAAACATACTAGTATATACCAACTCCAGTCTTCAGCGAAAAACACCCCATTTTTTTTGCACCGTGTAATAAAAATATTCGAAATATTGGTTAAAAGTAATTAAAAAACAAATCCTCTCACAGCGTTTATCCTGTTGGAAAAAAAAAGATTTAAAAAAAAAAAATGTATTTTGACCTAATGTGGTTTTGGCGCTGCAAATCCACATACCCATAAAATAATAATATTTTTTGAATTAAGAGTTTCGTACATAACAATTCCCTAATTAGGTAATAACTTCATTTCAAAGTTTTGTAACTTTAATGGAATTTAAATGTGCACAGAGTTCTTTACTGGATTTATCATGCTATACTCCAATCCAGCATTATATCGCTATGTTAAATAGTTTAACTAATAGTAATTATCAACCGATTAAATCCAATAAAGAAACTGCTATGATGAGTTTACATACTTTATCTGGTAATTAGGGTTCCGTACTTTTTAAGGGAAAAAGGAACCCTTATAAGATCACTTTGTTATTCGTCTGTCTGTCTGTCTATCAAGAGCATTTATCTCAGGAACGCTTGGAATTATCGAGTTGAAATTCAAACTATATATTCAGATCTACGGACGATTCCCTGAAAAAGAATCCTGCCGTTTATATCGCAAGGAACGCGTATTTCGACACTATAAAGGGAGTCGAAATTAATATTGTACTTCCAGATGACCTAGAACTATGAAATTTGGCTAGCATCTACAGGTAGTACCAGTTCAAGAAAAAAAATATAAATTTGTGGTTTAAGTAAGATATCAAATCAAAGAACTATGGCTAAGCTAAGCTTGAATTTCATAAAAAGCTCGATACCTCCAATTTTTGTACGGAGCCCTCGGTGGGCGAGTCCGACTCGCCATTACAGGATCTATTGTTATGCATGGGACTATGTATTGGATGTTTACAACAGGGTAGTAGCCTAAATTGTTGTGAAGATTAATTGGACATAAGCGTCAGTATGTGATTTAATAACTGTTTTTTGTTATTTATACGATACTTCACGACAGACACACATAGCAGGGTCGCCGAATTCAGGAGGCATTGCATGTTGAGTGGCAAAACTCAACGCCGTTTACGTTACTGCCTAACCGAACTTTTAATATATTAATATTTTTTTTAATTTATTTTGTTACTTTTTACTATTTCATCCTATGTAATATTTAATTAAAAATGTTGAAATTCATTTGTTGATTTTATTTTACTATAATTATGCATTTCTCATAGATTAGAGATAATATTATCCTTTATATTTTTTTTATAAGAAGGACTATGCCCATATTAATATTATTATCAAAGCCATTTCATATCCAAGAAAGAAAACAATATATTTAACATATGGTTTTTATATATTTCTTTAAGATTTTAGCACATTATAATAAACAAATAATATATCTCCTCTACATCCTATACCAATACACATACTTTAAAAATAATAAATATTTACTCTTAATATTTGTTATTTTTTAAAGTTTTCTCCATTGTCTGTTGTGGATAGTACTGATTTTTTTTAGCTTGGAAGTAAAATATTTACAAACATTTTTTTTTTAGCTCTAGCTGTATTCTGCCTGTAATAGTGTCTCAATACTCTGTTGCCCATTTTCTTTCCAATTTTTGAGACATTGTGTGTTTAGCAGTACCATTTCTACTAAGCTTTTGCAGTGTCTTCTAACTAGAGTAAGAAAATGAAAATAATCCCTCATATACAGTATTTGGATTTATATAGTTAATTATACTTATTCATTGATAGTTTTGCCTTGCCAACTCAGGATTAAACTGTGAATTGTATTTAGGCTTTATTGTTTTTTGCTTATTAGAATCTTCATTTACAGGTTTTTCGCCACTTAAGTTTGAAAGGAACATTTTCGTTTTGTACTTTTCTTGTTGCTCACGCTTAAGTCTAGCTTCCCTTAACTTTTGTAATTTTGCTAGAGAATTATCTTTTGAGTTCTTGTGTGATTTTTTATTTTTCTTTATTTCCTTTTTATGAAGATGCTGAACTATTGGTATAACATTTATTTTATCTGTAACATCATATTTGTGAATTTTGCTTTTTTCCTTACCACAATATTCTCTGAAAGAATTCAAGGGGTCAATCTTTTGTTTTGATCTCCAACCTATTTCCCCATCTTTTTCGTCAATTTTTCTTTTCTTTGGTTTGCCTGATTCATCTTTAAGTACAAGTTTGTCATAAGTATCTTTTACTTGTGAAGAGCGTGAGAATCGTGTTGATTCTGGAGGTAGATCATACCAATTTTTTTTACCAAGTGCTTCATTGGTATCTTGACCTAAATAAGTGAGGTAACCTATCTTTTTTTCATATTCTTCTTTTTTTTCTTTAATTTCTCTATCATGACTTTTATTTGTAGTTTGTACAGCATGTTCAATATCTGAAAATAAATTTATATGATCTTGTGATTTGTGCAATGACTGGCAAGGTTGAGTCTCAATGTCAAGATGCAATAATTTCTGTTTGCTCTTTTGTTTTAATATTTGAAGACGAGCTTCACGTTCTGCTCTTTCAATTCTTAAATTTTCCTGTTTGTCTTTTTCTGCAGCTTCTGCTTCGTCCTTCCTAACCCTTGCAATATTTTCTTTAGTTCTAACATGCCACCTAAAATAATATACATTTTATTATTATTATATCACAGTGTCAAATGCGCCAATACTTAACCATTATGAATTAAAAAGTCAACAAAGCATATATATATAGAATAGAATAATATATAAAAGACAGTTTACACAATATGGTAAAGTTTTTAAAACATTGATGTATGATGCCAATGTGACGCATTATTTATTATTGAATACTAAACACAAAATAAAGTAAATTTCGAATAACTTACCGTTTCTTTGGAAGAATATTCATATTTAATAGAAATTGTACTCTTGTGATATAATGTGACTAATAATGTAATTTAGTAATAAAGAATGGCTATTTTTATTGGCTTATTCTTATTAATCTGATTCAATTTTCAGTTCTTAGCCCGACTTTAGGTCTGTACAATAAACAGTTTGTGAAAATTACGACTACAAACATTTGGGTAATTTTTTGAGTTACTCTGGTTATAAATGTCAACGTTAATTAAGGTGATAGACACAGAACATATAAATTGATATCCGATAGACTGAAAGTTTGTTAGTGTTACTATTATACATTACACAGTGTAATGGGTAAAGTGTAATTTACACTTTACCCATTACACTGTGTTTATATATATATATATATATATATATATATATATATATATATTTATTTATTTATTTAATGGTTTGATTTTGCGATGAATTATTAAATATTATGAGATTACGTAAATGCGGTGAATGATTTTCGTAATATATATATTCTGTGCAAATATATTTAATGACGTTAATGACGCTTAAAACAAATAATGTTGCCTTTTTCATGTACTTAGTAAATTACTATTTAAAAAATCCTCAATGTCTATGTACCTACAATTTATTAAATATTCCCTAATTTATAGATTGAAAATAACAGTATAAATTATAGTAAAAATAAGTTTTATTCTTATAACATAGTTAACAATATGGGCAACATTTATAACATTGCTTGAATAGTTAATCTTTATTAGTGCATTATTTCCACGTATATATGGCGACCCCTTTAGCTCGCTTGGAAATTAAATGGACCGACGCTTGATAAATAGAAAAGAAGATTATAGTCTAAAATTAACCTTATAATTAAAATATTTAAACCGCTTAAGTGTATAAAATTTATAATTTTTTTACAAGATTTTTGCTATGAGCTTAATAATTATGTAAAAAGACGAGTGTCAAGTGTAATTGCGTTTATTTGATTTATTTATCAACATTAGGTTATATTAAAACTAAGTGTAGGCAAAGTTATTTCGTAATATATATGATGGAAGCACTTGAGGAACATCACGTCCTCAATATAAATATTGAAAATGTAAAATCGAATGTTATAGAAGACATAATTCAAGATCGTATAGAATCCTCTGAGTGTCACAAATCGAATGGTGTCGAATGTGACAAAAATACAAGTAGTAAGCAATCTGAAGTTATTGATGCAGCCTCTGAAAATGAAAATTGTAAAAATATAAGCAGTGCTCCTGAAATCAATGACAAATCACACGAAAATCTTGAAAATGTAGACGATCAAGAACTGGTAAAAGATCAAGAACCTGCTATTGCTTTGGATTCTGAAGTGACAAATGTTGAAAACACAATAGAAGAAAGCAAAAATGACACAAAACAAGAGATTAATGCTAGTGAGTGTGTTGAAAATTCTAGTAATACAATAGATACTGAGAAAGAAATTTGTAGTAAGCATGAAGTTATTACAGAAGCTATTGAAATTGACCACGTTGAGAATATGGAATCTGCAATTTCCATTGAACAAGTCACATTTAGAACTGAAATATTAATAGAGAAAAGTGAAATTGATGCATATGATGATAATGTAGTAATTGAAGAGGAAATAAATGACTCTAATATTATTTTGAGTGAGCTAGGACCAAATATTGAACTAAGTGATGTACTTCGTGCATCAGATGTTTCAGAGAACAATAATAGTACTGATAAGCATGAAGTTTTTAATAACGAAGAATTGTTAGATATATTAGAAGGTAATGATGACAATGAGCATGTAGTAGAACAAGAAGTTGTAATATCTGAAGTCAAACAGATTAAGTTATCAGAGGCTGAAATGGCCTTACAGCAATTGTCGAGGTTGAAGTACAAAAAAAAGCCACATACATCTAAAGGAAAAAAGAAGGAAAAAAGATTAAATGCAGATTTATCTAATAGTGCTTCTGACGGCAAGCTAGATGCCAAAAAGCAAGATAATGTTTCTGAAAATAATGAAGAATGTGTTTTGGATAATACACTAGAAACTGTTTGTGATAGTACTCAAGAGCCTGTTGGTGATGCTCAGCAACAAAGGCAACGGTCAGATAGCATAGTGAATAAACTTGTCATGGATTGGGAGGATGATGAACCTGCTGACAATACATGTAATGAAAATATTGATGCGCCGGAAACAAAACATTCTGGACATTCTAAAGATGATCAAGAAAATTCATTAAATGTAGAAGAGGGAGAATGTACATCTGTGGATTCTACAATAGGTGAAGAACAGTCTCAGAAAGCAAGCAAAAGTGGAGATGAAGGTGCACCACGTCGATTGAGCAGAGTTATTAAAAAGAAGGTAATATTCGATCCTGATAACCCAGATACATTTACAAAAGGTAAAACAACAAATAAAATAAAAGATTCTTCACTTGGCAAAGAACAAACACCATCAAAAAAGATTAAACTTGAACAGATAACACAAAGATCAAAATCTAAATCTCCACTGTCAAAATTACAATGGAAGAAGCCTACTCCTAAACATAATAAACAAAATAAAAGATTAACAGAAGTTGATAAACTTTTAATGGATGAAGGTGCAGTAAATATGATATATCAACTCACTCCTGAAGCCCAAAAGGGTAAAAAAAACATAAAAACCAAAGCTGAATTTATAAAAAAATTACAAAGCTCTACTCCTGAGGGGAAAGAAATGAAGTTTAGAGAAAGAAAGAAGGAGTCTTCGAAATATGAAGATGGAGAAGCTAAACGAATCCTTATTGGTAAGCAGAGAACATCTCTAAGCAGTTCTGTGAAATCTCCTTCTGTTTGTGAAGATTTTGAAACTCACAGTGCTGATGATTCTATTATTTATAGACGACACTCATCAAGTTCATATTCAAGTAGCTGTATGAGCCCTAGACGTCTAAGTGATGTAGAATCAGGCCCCATGCAAAATGTAAACAAAGCATCTAACCAGCCTCATTCTTCACATAATCAAAATGATTCTAAATCAGCTGCCAAAGGCGAGATTAGTGAACACTCTGCAAAAGAGGTATTTAAGAATGAACAAGCAAATACTTCTAATAGTGATATTATAAATAAAGATGATTGTTTGTCTATAAAGGAGAAATTAAATTTAAAATTATCTCTTGCATTAAATAAAAGAAAACGAGAAATATATAAACCTGAGAAACCAGCAAAACAAAAGAAACTTCCGAAGACAGATGAAACTGATTCTGCATCCCTAAAAGTTGATAAATTTAGGTTTATATCAGTCAATATTGATAAAAAATTAGCTATAATACACATTCAAAAAACAGGCTTGAAAATATGTGTAGAGGTAAGGTATTTAACTTCACCAATTGCCTCTTTAATCTATCTATATTTAAATTGTTTATGTTATGTTTAATGAAAATTAATTTATATTTAAGGTTTTAAAGGAATTAGAAGAAGCCCTTAATTATATAGATGGCAGACATGACATATCAATAACACTTTTTACATCACAATGTGGAACATTATGTTCAAGTCTGGACCTAAGTTTATTGTTAGATGAAAACAAGGAAATAAGGACCAATCATGCTCATGAACTTGCTGAATCAGTCAGGTAAATATTTTTATTCCTTCTTCAATTTAATAGCTATAATGTTGTATGTAATCTAATTCAATAGTATATAATAAACTAGGTTCTGATGAAACAAGATGTAATAATAGGCCTTAAAGCTCGAAATATGATGGCTTTTATCAAAGGGATCCATCCAAATTGAAATTAATTACCACTCACAAAAATGAAAAAAATACTAACATAACTAATGTAGAAAGTTTATTTTATAAGTTTTCGAAGCAACAAATTTGTAAGGATTTATGGGCATGAATTGCGTGAATGAGGTCTTATTCGAGGTTTGATTCCCACTTAGGGGAGGCGAGTTATTTTAATTTGATTGCCATCAGACACATGCAATGTCTCGAAATTTATGCGTTCCGTTACGCGGCTCCTGCGTAGCCTGCTATGTGCGTTATCTAACAATCTTTGTCCACGTGTTCCAGATTGTTACTAAGCGCCATAGTCCGGCACACGAAGCTGGTGTGCGCGGGCGCGTGGGGCGCGTGCGCGGGCGTGGCGCTGGCGCTGGTGGCGCTGAGCGACGTGGCGCTGGCGTGCGAGGGCGCCACGTTCTGCCTGGCCGCGGCCGCCGCGCCTCCGCTGCCCGGCGCCGCCGCACTCACTGCGCGGTGCACGCTGCCTCAAGCTTTGGTATACTATTTAGTTTTTTTTGTATTATAAAATTCCAAATAATGAAGAGTTATTTAAATGGGAAAGTTACCAGTTGGCTTATTTTTTCGATAGTGTCGAAAGCCACAACAAAAATTAAAAGTTTTAACACCCAAGATATTGGTCATTTAAACATTTTTAGTTTGTCCGTTTTATTTATTGTCTTTCTGAAAGCTTGATATCAGTATATAAATGTTACTTGTTATATATAAAATATGAGTGTTTAACTAAATAAAAGAAGCGACATCATGTCATGCATACACCAATGCATATGTCGTATTGCAATATTAGGGTACAACCACAAATAAAAATTATAAAGGATATTTCTCATCTCTCAAAAAAATACTTGTATTAAAAACATAATTTTTATTTTCCTACCTGAACATACTTTGAGAGATGACGATTTTTTTGAAAAACATTTATATAACTACTGAAACTACAGTCAACTATAAAATTTTAAACAACACCTTATAAAATAATATTGATACTAGACTTGTTTGAGGTAATAATAATATTTTCAAAATAGTGTTTTCAATTATTTACTTATAAGAGATAACCACAAAGAAAAAATAATTAGAATAATTAGAATAATGGGGGCAGATGAGAGAAATGAATATAAAAGAGAATTCTTCACACAAAATAAAAAAATATATTCTTAACTTTAAGAAGTAGCTAACTGTTAAGCTTCTCATTATATTCCGCATATAGCAACCCTCTTAGATATTAAAACGTATAGTATTAATACGCTCCATACTTTCCGCCAAATTCTGGAAGCATTGCGTGTTGAGTGGCGAAACTCAACGATGCGCTTTACCTTGTTATCAGAGCGAGGAGTTGAAAATATTAAACAATTCATTTCGCCCCTAGTGGGATTCGAACCCACCAACGTCGAGTTTATAGTCACATTTGTGCCCCTGCGTCGCAACGGCCTTTTAGTAATATACAAAATGTATTTCAGGTGAATGATCTAGTTGTGTTCGGTCGACGGCTGTCCGCGGCGGAGGCGCTGAGCGGCGGCCTCGTGAGCCGCGTGCTGTGGCCCGACCGCTTCGACGACCAAGTCCTCAATATAGCCATGGACATCGCTTCACAGCCGCCACATGTGAGTATTTACTTACTACTCACTTAAGATTAAAGAATTGTTTTAGAAATGTTACACAAAATTGTAAAATTAAATCATTATTTTAACTTACTGCACGATTTTCTCTACATCATTTAGGTTCTTACCAGCGCTAAAATTTTAAGTAAAATTTTAACGCTGGTAGGCGGGATTCTTTCGGTAAAAGCGGAACAAAAAAAATTAAGTAATGAAGATTTAACTATCGATTTATTTGAGTTTTAAATAAAGCTTTCAGTGATGACACATATCAATATAAAATATTTTTAACAATTTTAAACTTCCACATTCCACACTTAGGAAAGAAAAATACTTATTAGAATTATGCCTGTCCCGATCGGGACATTTAATTTTTGGTCTAAAAATCGGGACGTGCCGCCAAAATCAGATCTGGTAACGCTGGGTCTTACACACAAAAAAAATTAGAGTATACAAAAAACTATACCTACAAGAGTGGTCATAAAACCATTCTTTAAATCTTGAACAAAATTGAAAAATGTATGAAATTTTTCAACTTGCATCATATAGCATCCTAAATTGTGCTATACAGTGAGTTAAATAGTGATTGTAAAAAATGTATTTTACATCATGTATTTTTTACTTAGAATATTATCCATAATAATAATTGCAATACAAATCCAAAGAAGCGTTTTTGATCACCTTAAAAAAGTTTTTGGCAACCTTTGTCCAAGTGGCAACACGGTACGTGGTTTTAACGTTTGAGTTATGCCACTACTAGTCTTCTTCTTGTTCTTCTTAAGCCGCTTCTTGTGCTGAACATTGTTACTACTGCGGCGGCGGCGGTTTTTTTATTAACTTTTATTATCAAAGAGGATAATATTATATGTTTAAGTATAAAAAGTACCATTGTAAGAGTTTTGCGTTTAGGTGTTAATAATCGTCGTCGCAGTGGTCGTCCAGTGGTTGGCAGTACGCCCTCCAGCCACTGCCGCGGTACAGTAGTTCGTCGATGTAGACGCGCGGCACGCCCCCGCCGTGCGTGCACACGTGGCGGCGCGGGCACAGACAGTTTTGACGCAACGCTAGCAACTCCCCGTCCACGTGGCCACAATGCTCCCCTGTCCTGCACGGCGGCGGTGACGTACATTTGTAAACGCGCTGGATCACCCCCTCAGTATTTAGCTTCCAGTAGTTTGGCTCTTTACAACGACAAGCTATAGTTATATTAGGAGGATATAAATGTTTTCCCTGATGATGCATTTCCTCCAACTCGTCAGGATCCATTCTTTCGTATGTTGTCTCGATGCTGAGTGGTGCTTCGTTGATTGAACACTCTGGCCATTCAGTTACAGGTTCACAAAACTGTAGACCAAATTGTGGTAAGGGTCAAAATAACTACTGTATATAAAACATAAATAGGACGCTATCTTGTTCAATTTTCTTTGATGTAAAAAAAGTCTTTTTACAAAAATAAAATGATTTATGTAATATTTATGAGTGATCATGAGTAATTTTAAATACATTTACTAAAATCATATAATTTAAGACAAACTACAATATTAACTGACAAATCAAACTAATATTTAAAAAAACAGCAGTAATATCGTTAATGTATTAATTACACTCCATGATTTTTTTGTATTAAAAATAAATTCTAAATTTAATTTATACTGTGACTCAAAGACGCAAATTGAAAAATATTTACAGTGAAAAAATATCTGTCAATTTAAATAATTAATACAAAGTAGAGTCAAACTGTTCTGCCCCGTAAACTACGTACTTGCATGTAGGCTCGGTTGTTGAGCTCCACGCGGTGCGGGGGCGGCGCGCGCGCGTCGCAGCGCCGCCGCCGCCCGCAGCGGCACAGGCGCACGAGCGCGGGCGCGCGCCAGTAGCGCCGCAGCAGCGCGGAGCAGGCCTGGCGCGCGCCGCACGCGGGCAGGCTGCGCTCGCTTTCTTCCTGCGTTGAATTACGTTGAATTGCATTTAGCATCACGTTACGTCACAACTGCCCCATGTGCCATCCATCCAGATGTATTATTCATTTTTATTTTAGTGGAATCTTTATAAATAATGAGGGTATATATACAGGATGGAAGCGTTAGCGCTGCTTTTACGGGAACTGCATATAGGGTAAAATATTTTAAACCCATACCTAAAGAAATTACCTTGGCCAGTCGTGGCGCAGGGGCACAAATTGTGACTGTAAAACCGACTATTTGTGGGTTCAATCCTTAGTCGAGGAGATGAAATATTAACTTAAATATATATTTCCATTTCTTCGCTCTGGGATCGAGGCAAAGCGCGACGTTGAGTTCTACCACTCAACACGCAATGCCTCCAGAATTCAGCAGAAAATGGGGAACAGAGTGTCTTAACACTAGGTTCCCTCTGCCTACACTGCTGCGGTTCCCTTTGTTAGGTTTATGTCTGCTTGCGTCGTTTTTGACAAATAGCGTTTTTTTACAACGAAAATTTTATTATTTATTTTGTTTGAAAACATCACTTTTTCATTTTTGGAAAAAAAAATGTATTAAGCTTTTGTAGAGTACTTAAAACTGTGGTTTCATTTAAAGTGGTGCTGACAAAAACACTCTGTTTACAACATCTTTATTGTGGCCTTGTCCATATCATGCAGCGCCATTATGTCATTCGTTTATTCGTATCTTCTTCATCACAGATTTTTTTTTCTTAAGCTTTTGAACACTTATTTGTGGCATTTTAGCGACACTCCTCTGAACTAACTCCCTCTCAACGTACATCACTTAATCCATTTAGATGTAGTTCATTTCATAGTGTGTTCATTTAAGTACGAGACAAAATGTAAGCAAAAAAAATACTGTTTCTAAAACTTTTATATAACTTTTTAGTTCCTATTTAATTTTATCCAGGTAACATAAATTAATGTTTTAAAATAATATATAGAAAAATCCAATATAACATAAACAAAATAATCGGAAAACGACTTTGCACTTAACAAAACAAGAAAAGTAACAACGAAATCACAAAAATTCAATTAAAATATCTGGAAACAGTACTCTCTTATCAACGACGACTTATATTAAAACTCGCGGATATAATCTGGCGAAATTTTAACGTAAAATATTCGCAGTATGTGAGCTCAGTGATTTATTATAGTACTTTATTTTTAAAAAGCCAACTTAAAGCCAACTTTTTCTCTAACTGGAGACGCGCTCAAGTTAATGAACCAGTTGGTTTTTGGATGTTTTTACATGTCAAGTATTTAAAAATTATTAAAAAAAAATTTAAAAACGCGTTATGGTATTTATACCAGTAATAGAAACATTTTTAGATAAAATCTAGTTAGATTGTTACAATGTTCTTGGCTTTAAATATGAAAACAATATTTATTTTTGATAATTGTATTCGTTTCTTTTCACTTCAAATTTAATAAAATTGCATTGTTTTTTTAGTACGAAGCAATCTAATTGGTACGTGTGTGATACTTTGAGAATTATTCAACTTATTATGTTATTCCAATATAAGCATTATTTATAATAATACTAAAAACCTTATTTTATATATCGCAACTATAAATATACTTACAAGACCATAATAGTAAAGAACGGGTTCTTCATTTTCTAAGTTTGAATTAACTTGAGTAAACAGAACAATGATAAATGTTACACGAAATGTATCCATTTGTAGATAAAACGCACACATTAGTGTTCAATGATCATTTAAAGATGCCTCTTAATGGGTCGTGACCTATTTAGATAAGATTACACAAACCATAATGGATAGAGAAATTTATACTTGAATATTTTATTATTTATTGAAATAAATATTTTTTTTGTTTTTCTATACTTAAAAAATTACATGGTTTTTTATATACTCTTTTTATTTTGAGCAGGGTAGAGAGAGAGAACCTAGTGTTACGACACTCCGTTCCCCACGCACCGCCTAATTTTCGAGACATTGCGTTTTAAAGTGACAGAACTCAAAGTCACGTTTTGCTTTTTACTAAAGGAGATAAAAAAAGGACTTTACTTTACTTTTAGGAAATAAAAAAAAGCATTAACCCCTGTGAGAATGGAACCTACAACATTATAAATACAGTCAGAAACTGTCTCACTGCGCCACCACTATTATAATTTTATATTATAAAATAAATTGTTATATTTTCAGATAATACTACTAAAAAAGAAGCTACTCAGCTTAAAACAGAACGGTCAAGCTGAACTAACATTCCTGTCGTGCCTGGAGGCGGAGCGTGACCTGCTCGTGAAGTACTGGACCTCCGTGGAGGGCCAGGAGCTCCTAAGGGCCACCCTCGACGCCGCCTGAGGCCACCGTTAAATAAAATAATCATTATTTGTATCTCCTATTTTCTTATAATCTCCTTTTCTACCATTTAACACTCATCTAAACGAAAGTGTACGTTTTGGTAAATGTTTTTAGTTGTTAATATAACATATTGTAAATAATGAAATTATATGGCAGATTGCAATATTGAATGTTAGATATTGACTAATGAATTTACAAGTTATTTAAGTGTTTTGATGTAAGGCGGGGCTTAGGGTATATGCGGTATGCGGTGTGTCGCCGTTATCTAGGTCACATATATATGTAGTGTTCGGCGGGAGTGGACGCAACGAGTTATCATATAACTTTGTTTAAACGTTACATGCATTTCGAATTCTTAAACATTTCATTTCAATTTATTTTATGTCATTTTAAAATTAATTTTATATATGGAAAAAGACAAAGATTTATCTATCATTGTCATTATAAATCACTATTTTATATTTGTTTATGTATATATATATATTTTCGTTTTCCTTTCTTGCTATCTCAACAACTGTATCTATTCTAAGGAAACGTTTTCTTATTTTTTTGAATTATGCAAAGAAATGTACAAATGTATATTTCAAATGATAAGCAATGAAAATAAAAAAAAATGAAATACATACATATATGTTTTTTATTCTGATATTTACATTCATGTATAATTGTTTTTATATTGTAAACATCAAGTGATTGCTTTAATGTTTAAGATAATTTGACATGTTCGTTTTACATTTGAAAGACTGCTATATTTTGATTTATAATTTACAGGTGATTAAATTCGAATGTTTGAAGCAGTTTTGATTAGAAAAATTCTTTGTTAGACTTAAGTAGAGACTATCGAGTTATGTTGTAGTTTTAAATTGTTTATATTGTTGTTTTAGAGGTTTGAGTTTTATCATATAATTTATGTCGTCCACCAAAGTTCAAAACCGATTTTTAACGTTCTAAAGTTTGGATGCAATGATGGATTAGTTTATTTACATTATTTGTTTACACTCTGCACACGTGCAATCCATTCCTTTCACATGTAATTTTGTGTCTAACACTCAACAGGTTCTTTTTCCTGTTCAAGTTAAATTTAGATTTTATTTAGTGTTTAGTTAATATAAGTTATACCCATAAGTATAGCAATAACTTATTTTCTGTTTATTGAGAAAAATAAAGTGCCTTTCATAGTATTTACTGGTTTTATTTTGATTATCTTTAATTTTTAATTAATAATCACTTAAACATAATTTTTAATTATAGGTTAACACCAGAGTGGCCTTTTGAAATAGTAAATATTTAGTCATTATATTATTTACTAACACGTCGAAGATTTTTATATGGTTTTTAGCAGCTAGTCGTGAATATTGTCTGACCTTTTCAGGTGTACCGATTTTTATTGGACTTTAATTTAAGGATAAGTGAAGTTGTGGAGAAAGGTATAGGCTACTTTTTTATCCTGGAGTTCCTGCGAGATCGGGATTTACGCGTGAAAACGCATTTGTCGTGTCGCGTACCTAACTCCTGCTAAGAAGGATATGAAATAACTAAACATTTTTCAATTAAATATGTTTTTTTTGGGAGCAAAACCAAATAAATTACCAACAGATTTATTAAGTGAAAAAAAAAAAGTAGTGAAAAAATAAACAATGAATTTTATAGTGTGCGACCGAGACAATGTTTTCAGACGAAAGTGAAACTTCGGTTCTGGCTTTAGTTTCGGCCAAAACAGAAATGTTGTAATATAAAGGATAATTAAAGGCAAACTGATACAATCGATAGAGGTGGCCATTTCCAACTACTTTTTCCCCATACAACTATTTTTACTCCATATTGCATGGTCCGAAGTTTTACCGTTATCGAGATACACAAAGATTTTTCTCTAAATAACGTGTGATATTTAGGCAATTAAATGGATAGGATTTATTTTGCTAGTTTTTTGTATTCTCTGATAGGTATATGCCTATTTGTAGATTTTTTTTTATTAGGTTACAAATTTTGAAAACGTTAAAATTTTGTCTCAAGTCTCAACTATCAGTTGGTTGAATATTTTTAAAAATTTTATGTATAGAAAAAATAGACAAATATTTAAAATATCCTTTTTCACTTTGTCCTTTTACATTTGATCAAATAAGTGTTATTTCATATTTAAAGATTTATTTCATTAATTTAAAGATTTACACAATTATCCAAAATTTAATGAAAGTCTATCACTTAATGTCTATTAAGCATTGGCAAGGAGTGAGATAAAAATATAAAGAATATTTTTTATAATCATATAACAACATTTGTACGTAACCCCTGATAAGAACGTGTATGGCTTAGTGGAAAACGATTAGGCGGAGTTCCGCTACGTTAAAATTTTCATACATTGAAATAACACTTTAAAAACGTTAAAAATAAAAGCATTAACTTAAAATCTGTGTCGAGTAGTGTATCAATTAAATGGTATAAGGCTCTTAAATTAATATTTGAAAAAACTTCTGTTCAAACAAGATCAGAATTAACTATGCTCTTACTCCTATCATTTTCAAAATTATAGAGAGTAACTTATCAAAAGAAAATAATTTTGTTATCGTTACTACAAATATTACTTGAAACAATGTTGAAGTAAAAGATAATATTATGTTACCTTAATTTATATTAAAATTACACAATGCACAAACAAATATGCATAGTCCAGTTAAAAGTATAAATTTCTAGTTACTAATAAAGTAATGAACTTGTAAAAAATGATTTTTAACATAAAATGTTATTAGCCATATGGGAACATATAGAACATTATTTCTTTCAAATAGACAATGATGATGGAAATTTTGGTTTCGCCCTCAAATTAAAACAGGACTAATACTCAAGTACCTCCCCCTCAGTTGCCGCAATAATGTCTGCGAGAATATCTCAAGGTATTGTTTTTATTGTTTAACGTGTAATATGTGTCTGTGTGCCTGTGATTTTTTATTAAAGAGCTTTGGCCTATGGTCCCATTGCTTAAATCTGTAGGGATCAGTATTTTTAACAAAATTTTTATATTTAAGAATGATACATGATAGTAGAATAGATTACACTAGGGCTGCCTAAAAGAAAAAAAAAATTTTTCGTAATGCGATTTTGGAGAAAATTGCACACATGTTTTTTATGTGAATCTCACATCATTTGAAAGAAAATCAAATAAGTAATTGGAAAAACAGTGGTTCCCTCAGTCTGCCGCAAGCACAGAGTTGCCTGGTTTAAACAGGTCACTTAATGGTAAATAAATTTATATTATATGGTGGTAACACCATATAATATAAATATGAGTGAGACAAATATTTGCACTGATGTGTTTTTTAATGAATTATAAATCAAATCAAAGCTTATTTTTTTTCTCTTTCTTTATGTAATGGACGCATTTAAATATAACTTATAGTTTAACTGAACCACTACGGTTTTGCATCAGTTGTGAAAGTATTAAAAACCAAAAATTAGCCTAGATCCTGCCCTCAAATGAAAAATATAGTCTAGAAAATAAAGCCTGAAATCAAATATAGCTAATAGCTAAAGCCTGAAATCAAATATAGCTAATGAATGTTTTTTCATTGTGTAGATAACACAATGAAAAAACATTCAAATAGGTCCAGTAGTTCAGCAAATGTGCGTGTATAAATATACAGAAATAAAATTAAAATCATAGATTCATGTTCTATTAGTTATTTTAAGCCTATAAGGCTTATTATTTATCGGACTGGTTGATTTTATTATTCGTTCAACACAAAAACAAGTAGAGTGACGTCTGCTACTAAGTATCAGTACTCGGTTAGGCATATTTTCACAAATTTTCATAAATATAAAAAGAATGTATCATAGCATTACTAAGAATCATGTAAAAGTATATTGACACAAGATAAGTTTAAAAAGAAACAATTCAATTACAAAAACATTTTATTCATACTCTTTCGTTTACATTAGATATAATAGGTTTGGGTCTCGACTTAAATAGAAGTTTCTTTTTAACTAAAGCTTTTACTTTATACGTGATATTTTCGCCGTCCGTAATCTTCTCCATGACCGCCATTGGTTGTTCTAGCTTAACTTCTTTTCCGTTAAGTACGTGGTGACCTAGTACAAGTACAGGGTGTTTGTTTCTATTAAAATAGTGAAGATCTCCAACGACTGTTGGACCACTTTGCTTTTCTTTTTTCATTTGTATTAGACCTTGTAACTCTACTAGAGCCCATTCTGGTACGCCATCGTCGTTTTCTGTTTTGCTGCAACAAATGAATTGTGTGAATCATATATTTTTTTATTTATTTCTATCGAAGTAATGAAGGTAGAGTATTAAGAAATAAAACAATATTATTTGCGTTTATATATTTATTAAAATAAATAAAATAAATCACTATCAATTTTGAATAACCTTTATTGGTTTTGTTGATGAAGTCACTTATATAATTATATACTTATAATTTATTATTATAATATATGTATTCTATCATATACTTATAATTTTTCTATCTTAATATCATGTTATGTGTTTACAGTTGATAGCTGAAAAAAATGCAAGATAACTGATTCATTAATTTACATATAGTATATATCAGAGATGTTTTATTTATTGCGTTTCAGTTAGTTTGGGTATAATTGATGTTTCAGATTTTTGTTTGTTCAAGACATTTTTAATTAGATTATTTTTGCGATGAATTAAAGCTCTTGAATTTTATATTATGTACATAGTTAATAAGCAAATGCAAAACAAATAAAATAATTAGCGTAAAATAATGTTTATAACTACTAATTCTTTTTTATTTATTTCACGCTGCATCCCGCATATAGTAGGATAGGTAGAGTTACACTAGTGTCGAGACTTGCCATTCTCCACGCACCGCTCATAGTGCGTTGAGTGGCGGAACCCATAACCCAACGGAATAATATACATACTTTAAATATTTGGATATTCAATATCTGAACTTCTTGAAGAGCGGGTGTTTGTTTTGGTGCGCGTTGCGGCGGTGCTCCAGGTAGAGCGCGTCGTCGGCGCCCGCCAGCGACGCCAGCGAGGAGCCGGCGCGGCGCGCGCCGCTGCCGCCCGGCGCGCCCTCGCGCTCCTCCTCACAGTCTGTCTCGGACGCCGCCAGCACCTGTTTAATACATTATGTTCTTAAGTTCATTATGTTTTTTTTTCAGCTGCATACTACAAGAGGCGTTTAATGTATTATCGTTATCGAGACGATTTAGTCAGTACATTTGTATTTAGACTAACTATTTCGTTAATAGTACTATGTAAGGGTATAAATATAAAATATTATACATTTCTAATCATTAGTGTGCTAGTTAACTACAAATAAAAGGATTGCCGCAACAATGTTGAGCACCGCGCACATGAGAAAAATTGAGCACCGCGCTTTGTTCCAAATTCCTTGCTAGACATGGTGGCTGCTTATCTTCATCATCGACTGTCCAAAAGTGGTCAAGTGACTTGAAAAGAGACAGAGAAAGCTTGAAGACGACTCTCACTCGGGCGACCCTGTTACTACCTTTCCTTCTTCTTCCTGGCATTAATCCGGGCTATTGCCAAGATTAGACCCTTGAGTTTGCAACCACACCAGTGACCTCCCGCCATTTGGCCCAGGCATCACTTATCCACTTCATTCATAACGGATCCAAAGTAACTGAACTTTTTCGACTTAGCGGCTGGTTCATGACCTATGTGCTCGAGTCCGGGCTCCCGCAGGCCAAGTGCTCGGTCTTTGACACATTTAGTTTAAGACCATCGTCCTCAAGTGTACCCTTCCAGAGGTTCACTTTACGCTCCAGAATCAGTCGGTTCTCATCAATGAGTGCTATGTCATCGGCATACATCATCAGCAATGAAAGCTGATCCTGAGTATCAAACACTACATTCAATAAGAACGGACTAAAAGCCCTGGTGAACCACTACTGTAATCTGGAAGGGTTTAGTGTCGCCAACAGCAGTCCTAACCATAGAAGCGGAATCGTGGTACATGTCTTTGATAACCTCAATATTAGAGAGCTCGATTCCATTATTCGTATTAATGTTATTATTATTGTTATTTAGAATACGTTACATCACTACTAATGAAAATAAAATATTCTAAGTGATGCAAGTGATGGACTGCCATCACTTTTGTATTAGTCAACTTCTTTAAAATACGAATTTTAAAAAAAATATTTACTAATTTAAAGTATAATTATGCAGATATCAAAACTTACACTCTGTAAAAGCATTCCTTGTTCTTCTCTGGTGCCATATAAGAGATCTGGCTCCTGGTCCATCCCCTTGAGTTCTGTAATAACCTATAAAGTATTTAAATACAATGCATTAGTGTAAACTATAGGCATTAAAGAGGTAGTCGCGGCGCAGCAACGTCTGACTGTAATCGCAACGGTTAGGTGTTCAATTCCCACTCAGGGGAAATTATTTTTAAGCTTTATGCTTGAAAATATGCTCCATTAAAATCTTTACAATGTTAGTATTTAAAATCATTATTTACCTTATAACTGTAACCTTGGTTAACCAGAAACCGTTGTCTCTTCCGGCTGTAGGCCATTTCCAACGTGTCTTGAGAAACGAGTGTATAAAAGAAAGCGTTGTACTCCTCTGCCAATGCACCTTTTTTTGCTCTTAAAATTCGACCTTGTAAAGAAAATAATAATAATAATAATAAAATATGAATAGTTTGGTTAAAATAATGTTGGATAATAGTAGGTTCAATTTCGACTGGAGGGGGTTTCACTTTCAATTCTTATGGTAAGATATGATAGCCCGGCGTTGAGGTCCGCCATTCAACAAACAGTGTCTCGAAAGTTGGTAAGAAAATGAAGAAAAGAGTGTCTTAACACTAGTTTCTCTCTGCATATCTTATCTTTATATATTGACGTGAAATTAAAAAAACAATATTGTATATGTTAACAGTGAAATGATTATAATTGAATCATAAAAAATAACCAATAGTAAATATTTCATATAAAATATGATGTAATGGATGAAATAGTAAATAAATTATATAACACATACCCAGTCGTTGAGCCTCTTGTCGCCTCGACCCGCCGTGCGAAGAAATCTGAATCAACACATTAGCTTCAGGCAAATCGAAACTTGTATCGGCAACTTTACTGACGAATATCGTATTAACTTTGGGATTAAATTTAAAATTTTGCAATATCTGTATCCTTTCGTTCTGCGACGTTGGCCCGTAAATGTACGGCTTGTTCATTTTGACGGCGTAATGTCGTAGGGCGTATACGTTATCAGAAAACACTATAGTTTTGTCGCCGCGACGCTCGTGGTATCGAACTAGGAACTGGCACGCGCGGAATTTTGATGGATTCATTACGTATAGGAGCATTTTCTTGTTGATTCTGAAATATAAATATTGGTTTAATGGATTGGTTGGAGTTTGTGTATATTTTTTACGCTTTTCTCTCTCTCTCTCTCTCTGTTCCTGTGCGGTCATAGATCAGCACGTCAAATCAATGTAAAGTAATAAGGAATATGTAAGAAATAATTATGTTAATGAAACAGCTTCACGCTTTATTCATTAATTATGTTAATATTTAATTATTATATGTATGTATAGTCATACATCCATTCATCCATCATTACCATTAGCCTACGTAGTTTATGGTCATGGGAAAATACAAAAACGACAGTTTAATAGTTTCTGTGTGAAAAAGGAATTCAGATCCACACATCATATGGCAACAGACTCGACCGGATCATTACCACCCCCGGCATTTAAAACCGGCGTGAAGTAGTGGCTTTATGCCACTGCGTTTCGCATCAGGTAATGCCGGGCTCCGGAGCCCAAACCACCTTACAGACAGGCAACGCACCTGCAGCTCCTCTGGTGTTGCACGGGGTCGTGGGCGGCGGTGATCACTTACCATCAGGTGACCCGAACGCTCGTTTGCCTTGTCTTTTCCATAAAAAAAAAAAAAAAAACAACAGCAACAACAGTAACGACAAACAACAAGGCGTCGCCATACGTACTTCTCGACGAGGTACTCCCGGTAGAACTCGGGCGTCATGGGGCACCACACCTCGGCGCACTGCACGCGCGCGATGTAGCCGTGCGCCTGCAGCTCCAGCCAGTTGGCCTCGTACAGCTTGGGCCCGATCAGGAAGTTGAGGTCCGCGATCTTGTCGTCCTCGCGGAGGAGGGTCGCTGTCAGACCTGGGTTCAAATGTATAGACATTCAAGAGGCCGTTGTGGTGCAGCAACTTTGGTTTTGACTGTAAACGCAAAGGTTGTAGATTCGATTTAAAGATATGAGTTATTTATATATCCTCGCTTTAGTAACAAGACAAAGCGCGGCGTTCAGTTCCAAAAATCAAACTACTATGTATCGAAAATTGAGCGGAAGGTGTAGAACGTGAAATAAAAGTGATATTTGAAATGTATTGTTTGTGTATTTTTTATAGTACATATAATTAGTCTGTTACTGTGCATTGAAGCGCCATCTATTATATTTTCAATACATTGAAATACAAGCTCACAATTTAATCAAAATATATCCAGTGGATAAATAAAGTATACTTATTTTAAGATCTTTTTTTAAATAATTTCTTCCCGCGTAAACAATGCGCAAAACTTCGGGGCGACTAACTTTAGGGCCACAACTCGTCGACTGTACTGCATGTACTCACCAAGCTTTGCGTGCGAGTGCACTATGGTGAGCACTCTGCGGAACATCTTTGCGGGTATGGTGTGCACCTCATCGAGCACCACCAGCCCCCACTCCTGCGCCTGCAGCCACTTCATGGTCTGCTCCGCCTCCCACGACCGCCGCTGGCCGTGCGTGATCATCGAGTACGTGGTGATGAGGATGCCGGCGCCCATCGGCTTGTCTTTTGCTTCCGATGTGAATCTTTTGGTTAAAGTGACTCACTTAGTTTTGTAAGTATTGAATTGAAGATTTATTTAGTTTATTTGATACGATAGTTTTTTATTTATTTCAATTGTTTGCTTTATATTAACAACATATTTTCTTAAAATAAAAGTGTCAAATGGCGGGTGGACCGACCGGCATATCATGCTGTCGTCGGCCGTGGACCAGCACTTGAACTGCTGCTTCCACTGCTCCACGGACACGCCGGAGTTGCAGAGCACGAGCGCGCGCTTGCGCACCGTGCACACCGCCGTCACGCCCACCAGCGACTTGCCCGCGCCGCACGGCAGCACGATCACGCCCGACCTGCGGCAAGGATTTTGTTTACCAACTACCATTTTAGTTACCATTTCCGTTGCTATAGAATTATGAAAGGCAAAATGTGACAATTTACATTATAAATATAGGTAATTCTGATTCGCACTTGATATTACCTCAATTCGCACTTGATATAATCTCAATTTTTTTTATAATTCTTTTAGTATTCTATGCACACCCCCATCATCGCCACCAATGATAGAACCTAGATGCAAGGAAATTAAAATATTAAATATTTCATTCATCAAGTCGGAATGGAATCCACAACCGTCGCATTTACAGTCGCACGCTTCTGCCACTACTTAACGCCCACCTCAAAAAATAAAGTTAAATAAACGATTAACTTTAATTTTTAAGGTTCCGTTTCAGTTTTTTATTATGTTTTATTATTATTACCTGGCTCTTCCGTTACCAAACATTTTGCGCAGACTCTTCTCCTGGTACGGACGCAGTACAGCAGTCGGTTTTAGGTCAATATTGATATCGGGGTTCACGGTGTCGTTGCGGAAGTCGTACTCCGCCAGTAAAGGATATTCCAGTTCGATGCAACGTTTTTGTATTACCTAATAATTATGATTAAATAGAATTATTTTTTATATTATAATAAATTATAATATTAGAAAGCAATTATGCGTATTTATCACTCACTGCCTTATAAGTATCCATTAACTTTTTATCGCATTTAGCACGGTAGTCAGGGAAAACTAAAAACGTTGTGTCAAAACACTGCATTTCCACTGCTCGAGGAGTGGCGAAATTAAACGCCCCGCTTTGGTTACCAGAGCGGAGAAATGAAGATGAATGAAGATTTGAAACATAATTCTATGACGCATAAATTTTTAATAAATTTGATTTGTCAATGAATAGAAAACGAATCCATGTTTATTATTAAATATTAATATAAAAAACGAACATAAAAAAATATATAATTCTTCTACACCGCATATTGCACCGTCATCACCATAAGTCTAGTCTGGTGTGCCGTTTACGTAATAATTAATCATTCGTTATACCATCAAGAACAGTGTTGTTTTCACGATTTAAGTTTCTTTTTACTGCTTTGTCACATACAGTTTTTTATTCCTGCACAGTGAATATCACTGTCAACGTCAAGTCAACTTTATCTTTCATTATTAATAAATCGACCACGAACACGAACGCACACAACGAAAATAGAATTTAAAAAATTAAATATCGCTGCTATCAGGATGCGCCACGCTTAACGTCCGACGACACATTCACATATACTCGTATATATTAACACTCACACACAAATGCAAAGCTCTGTACTTTTACCTCTATCTTATCAGGGTCCACTTCAAAGGCAACAGCCGAATTCTTAGCAGTAATATCAGTAGTCTCGTCGTCATCATCATCTTTATCCAATTGTTGGTAAAACTGACTTATGTCTTCCGGAACCGCCCCATTTGCACCAGGTTTGTCTTCACCTAAAAAATAAATAACAAACAATATTAAATTATTATATTAATAGTCTTTTTATTTTAAAAAATAAATGGTTTAATATGCTTTTGTGATATAAACAAGAAATACATTTGCAAAACCTCATAGTAATAAATATTTTAATAAGAATCAATTGTACTGAAAATAAGTGCTTATATTCATTTTAAGAAATAACTAAAAAATATATGAAAACACATATAAAAAAAATGTAAAAAAATATATGTAAATAATTTCATCGAGTGGGTATCGAACCCATAACCGGATATCAGTCAGACGCTGCACCACGACTGTTGTCAACGCTACGCATATTATTAAATATAATAAATATACGTAATATTTGTGAATAGTTAATAAATTCGAAATATATATTATTAACTTATTTATATACACTAATCTACATATTTTTTTACGTATTCCGTATATAGCTTCACTGTGAGAACCTAGTGTGAAGACACTCCGTTCTCAGTTGTTCGTCCGATTTTGACAATGGATGTTGAGTGGAGCAACTCAATGCCACACTTAGTCTTTCAGAGAGGAGAATAAAAATTATTTGCACGCCAAGGGGAATCGAACTCACAAACGGCGATTGAAAGCTAGATATTGTCCCACTACGCAAATATCTACATATTTTTTTAAGCTTTTTGCTGTATCCTGCAGAGCAAAATAACCTGGGAATCTAGTGTTAAGACACTCCCTTGCCATTAAGACGTTTTATTTCCCGACTTTCCGCCGAATTTTCGAGGGATTATGTATTGAGTGGCAGAACTCAACGCCGTGATTTGCCTCGTCACCAAGAGAAGAAATATTAGATATTTCATCCCTCAAGAAGGAATCGAACTCACAAACGTCGCATTTACATTTGCACGCTTGTGCTCCAGCGCCATCCGATCTACATCACAGATTGCTTGAAACATACCAGGTTTAGCAGAAGTGGTTGCTGGCTTGTTCGGTAAAGCGGAGGCAAGCAGTTCCTCGTCGCCATCTCGTCGTAATCTACATTGTTGGATCACTGGATCTTTCAATAGCTTTTGTAGTACATCTACATGCTTGCTTTCAACTAAATACCTAGACAATGTTAATTTTGTAATCTAAAGTTTGATTTGTAATATTTTTTTAATATATTTTTATTTTGTTTTATTTATTTTTGTGATTTATTTTCAAAAAAAAAGTAAAAAAAATTCGTGAAATTGAGAATGTATACAATACTAAATGAGTATATTTATGAGCGCTAGAGGAGCTCATTAAATATCAAGTAATATAATAAACCATAAATATTTTATCATTTAGAGGTTTAGCATTGTAGTGCAGTGGCACGGTGTCTGACTGTCAACGCCATATTTGTCAATTCATTCCCTTAAATGATACACAAATTCACATAAATTATATATTTAAAGCCCCAACCAATTTTAATCGATTGACCAAATTTTAATTGATTAAATGAACATTGTTGAAATCATAGTAAATATAAAATTTCTCACCTATTGTGTTTAAGAACAAGTTTCACTTTTCCATATGACAAAGTACAAAGTTGAATGAATTCTATGATGCCAGCTGGTACAGCACACTTGCTTAGTCTTTGCAGATACTCAACAATGTCGTTAGTTTGCAAACCCACCGACACCGCTGCGTATAAACTGTAGGCTGTTAGCTTATATTCATGTATATGTTGTGGTCTGAAAAAAAGGGGGGTATAAAAAATATCTTATACGATAAAATATTTTTATACATTTTTAAAGTGTTATTCCACACTTAGGAAACAAAAATACTTATTTAGAAAACGTATAAATATTTGAATGTAGCGGGACTCGAAGACGCGCCTTCCTAGTCGTGGTCGGTTTCCAGGAAGCGCGGGTTCGAGTCCCGCTACGTTCAAATTTTTATACATTTTCTAAATAAGTATACTATAATATATACTAGACAAACGATTGACGCGTATATACGCGTTGGCGTTGACATGGCAACTTGTATGCCACTTAATAAGCATAAAAGTGTAAATATTGTCAAATGCATGGTGGTGTATTCAATGTTTTATTTATTTTAATGTACTTTATAAGCATTATTATTGAAAAATATTAATATTCTGCACTTCTTCTACATATAAACTATAAATGTGCCAAATTTTATACTCCTCCGTCTGGGTAATTTTCGTTCGTTCCCCCTCAAGTTATTTTTTATTTTGTTGTTATAAGCTCTCATGACTCATAACATGTAAGAGTTCTAGCTCTTACATGTTAAAAAGTATTCAGTTATCTATTACAATACAATACATACAAAATATTACAATATTCATAAAAACAACAAAAATAGCTTACCTAGAAACTGGTTCAGCAATAGCTATGAGGAAGTCATGAGCATGTTTATAAACTGGTGAAAACGCTTCTAAAAATATATGGCCATTCGGTGCTACCCACAGCGGTCGACTTGCACTATCTGGCTTAAGCTCCATTTGAATCCTAAAATTATATGATATTTACAAGGTGTTTTTACTTTGTTTAAAAATTGAGGGTATTATGGAAAACGACCAGGTGCTCTAGCCACTAAGCCACACGTTCTCATCACGCGCCAACAATCCGGTTTATACTTGTGCCTATAGATGTTTCACATCAAGAAAAATAAAGTACCTGTAATCTTTGGCACCAAACTCATCTTCTGGTACTTGATCATTTTTTTCAGCATCTTGCAAAGCAGCTCCCGGGACACCTGCATTTTCTACATTATCATCATCTACAAGATCTATTGTAATATCTTCTTCAATTTTCTTTTTCTTGCCTATAAAATATATTTAAAGTGTTTAGAAACCAAAGATAATGTAGCTCCAAAGACTGTAAATATTATAATGATTTCCTTTCAAATAGTAATTTAAAAGTGAGAAAATAATTATTTTCAAAAAAGTTAATGTTTTTTCTCAATAAAAGTCTAAGTACACAATTCTTTTAAACTTCAGTGTTCTGTGGCCTCAGTTTAAGACATTTGTAAACATTATGCATGTGATTAAGCAGAGTTATTATGTTTTAATTTACAATATTATTATTTTTTTTATTATTGTTATAGTAACTGTACCATAAAGCATTTGTTTGTTTGGTATATTATAATAAACTATTTAAATTTCATAAATATGATAACACATACATTTGAATTTTTAATGTTGTTAGAGATTAAGTTCAATAATACATTCACAGAATTCATATTAACATTTGTGGATCACACTATATTGACATGACAAATTCTGTACACAAAGCCTAGATTTTGGCATTGCATATTTGTTTACCAAATATATATATACCTTAGAACCAGAAATTATAATTGCAAAATGCAGATCTACAATCTCTCATATTTTAAATTTCTTAGTAGAAAAAGATAATTTCTAAGACAGCAATTTAACAATATCTTAAAAATATCTTAACAGATTCCAAATGACTCTTGCACATAATAATTATTGCAATAGTAATTTGGTTAGATGTGGTCTGAAAAAAGTCTCAGGTGTAGCAAGTCTTTTTAGTGAAAAAGACTTGCTACACCTGAGACTGAGACAGTAAGGATAGCTAAACACTTATTAGTAGGGAGCAGAATACTCCTAGAAAGCAGTCCATGCTCACATTGTCATGGCAAAGTACTAGGAATCATATTTGTGGCAATTAGTCTCACAGAAGCAAGAGATCGGAGAAACCAAGCAACTAACAAAAACAATCAATAGAATTTGTGAAAGAAGGTTCTTTAAAAAATCCTTACAAAGGCCTTGCATACACACTGGAAATTGTCTTATTGAGTATAAGGCACGAAGCAAGAAGACAAATATCCGTAAAAATGATAATTTTAAAGTTATTTCAAACTTTCCATTGAACTAACAAGGAATAGATTTAAAGTTAATTTAAATGTCACAGAAGTAGGGGCGAGAGATATATATTTTTACATTGAAACCTACGCCTTGGAAATTATTGTTTAGTAATCTTTTACAGTAAGGGTGTCTGTAATGAAAATTAGTAAAAGTATTATTTAAGACTTTTTTTATAAATACCTGATCGGTCAGCCCCTCCTTTGGAATCATATTTTTTAAATTTTTTAGGTGGACCCATAATTAGCAATAATTTTCAGACTTTCTGTTGTTCCTGAAAAAATTGAAATAGTATGACTTGAATCTTTAGGTGGTGAAATCATACAATGAAAGCGATTCAGTTATAAATATATATATATATATATATATATATATATATATATATATATATATATATATATATATATATATATATATATATATATATATATATATATATTTCACATAATGAATACTATTATTATGAAATAGTAAATTTACTTACCCTATTTCTCCCAAATGTGAAAGTAGCATTTATTTTGCTTTACTTCTTACTGTAATACATACAAAACAAAACCGTTCTAATGATGCGAAATGTGACAATTGACAAACAACATCTGAATCTGACACATGATAACTTGATAAGACATCAGAATGCAGAAATAGTATTGCTAGCCTCACACGTACAATAATATTGTCGATAATATTGTGTTTGTGAGGTCAGTATTTTGGCAGTTCTCCTAAAATTGTTATTTTTAACCAAAAATTATGTCTTTTTTAAAACCAGCGTGTAAAGCCGTAATTTTGCTGTGAGATGTAAACTTGGACATTATAATGCACGTTTATTGAAGTGGCATCTATGAACAACCCCTATTTATTTAATAAATGGAATTTTTAAAAAATGTGTTAAATCGGACAATGACGATTAGTGTAGAATAATGATAAGCAACTGGAGAAAAATGATGCTGTGGTAGTAATGATTCTTTACAACACAATTGAAATTAAATACTTACTTATTTAGCTTCACGCTGTAATACTAGTGGGAAAATCAGAGAGAATGGAACCCTAAACGCTACGGTATCTATATACCTCTTTCACCTCGTCCACTATCATCAACTTTTCCTCCTCAGTCCTCATGCTTTTGTGATTTTTCTCCTTCATTATCTTTGATGCTGTATTTTCGAAAGTCTATCTTTATTACCGCTTACTTTTTTTTCATTAATCTTTTTTGCTATTCCTTCATCATCAATCCATTTGCACGTTTTAATATATTCTCACCGTGAAAAATATGATTGACTTATTCCTAGCGGATCAGTATATTTAAGGTTAAGTTGTGGACACACGAGTGCTTAGGATGCTATCTTGGGAACAGACCAATATGTAATCGTTGCTATAATAAGGAGTCTGTTTCATTTTGAGGTACGAGACGTCCAAACTTGGAGTCGAATTATCGCATAAGAAGCTGGAAGTTTTAAGATCCATCGATCAAAGAGGAATGAGTACTTCCAAAATATTAGACATCTTTAAAACAGAAAACGGAAATTATATAAGAAAAGCAGCGACATGAATATGTGGTAAATGATAACGAGGTTTTAGTAAAAAGCACGATAAACGTGTTGGTAAAGTAAAATACACTGTTAAGAAATAAAGCTCGTTAGGATCATAAGGCCTCAGATAAATCTTTTTAAAAAAGTAAAAGGATATGCTACAAAGGCACCAAACGATACGTTGGTGTAAAGTACTGATAAAGATGAAGCGTGAAAGTTCTGAGAAAGAAAGAAATAAAATGTTAACGAGCAATTTTAGTAATTCCTAAGGTTGTTTATTAATTTGCCACACATTTTACAGCAGTGAGCAGGTCGCAGGAGGTCCTAAACCAAGATTTTTTTAATATTTGACAAAAGTATAAGATATTTTGGGAGACTACCTCGCTACAATACTTTAATCGCTTCCCTTGCTGTAAAGTCCGTGACACAAAGTGACATGCGAGGGAAAATTTCCTTCCCAAGGAAAGAAAGACCAGAGCCTATTCTTGCATTTGAAAGATATGAAGAAAAGACGCACAAGCTTATTGCTGCCGATAACAGAATTACGGTGCCTTAGATGCATTGGTGAGACCGTGAAATAACAGAATAGTTGCACGTTTAGTAACACTGTGCAATGCTGACGAACGACGCTGATATACGGCAGCGAAACGTAGGTGTTGCAAAAGAATAATGAAAGAAACGTAAGATATGTAACACTAAATCCCTCGTAACTAGTTATGTAAAATATCCTAAATTGTATGGGTTGCCGAAAATACACAATAAGACTAAACTGACTGTATCTTCAATAGTTAGCCAAATCGGTACGCCGAGGTATAAACTCAACATGCCATGGACTCTTACCATTTTGTTTGTGGGCTGAAAGATCTTAAGTTAACTAACAAAGAAACCATACTCACATACTTCAATAGTGAATTTTACCCACGTTTATCTACCATTGGCAAATCTTTACTTCAAAGAGCCTACCAATTCTGCGACGCTGTATACCTAGGGGACGAGTTTTTATGGGTGAAGAATGCCTTTCATCAGAGCAAGATGCCTACTCCCCTCCAGCGTTATCAGAAGACCCTCAGTAGAAAAACAACCGGGACTTCTATCATATGTAAAACAACTTTTGAAACAGACAGAATTGCAACATTTTAAGAGCATTGTAAGAGAAAAGCTTCCAATAAAAATATTTTTAAGTCTAACAAGAAAGTAAATTCAATTCTTAAGACCAATGAAACGTAATTTACCTCTGCAGTGTGTACAGCTATAAAAACTAGATACTAACAGAGATTTAAAATAAATTGTTCAAAAAAGGGGAAGCATCGGTATTGGGGGAATGTTCGATGTCAAGAATGGGCATGCATCGAAGTCAGCTGCGTCTGGGTAAAGAGCGGATAAATCTAACCATAATATCGGGTCTTATAAATCCCAAACCCTCGCTCGGGAGAAAAGATATTAGAGGTCATGAAAAAACATGGCATTTGTAAAGAGATTGACGAGTGGTAACAGTTTATAAAGTAAAACATACAGAGAGTAGAGTAGACTGTTCTCTCTGACTACTCCGCTACTCGGGATAAAGTGAGATGTAAAAAATAAAGAATAATGAAAAAAATAAATAAAAGCAACTAAAGAAAATCAATAGAAATCGTTAAATTTTAGATCTGTTTTATTAACTCTAAATATAAAATTTAAGTTGAAGTAGCTTATTTTTGTACTGTTCTATATGCTAAAAACAGTAATATTATTTATAACGTTTCCATTACACTGAAACTAAATGCCATGGAAGTGATATAGCAAGAAGATTCAGAAGAATAAAATCCGAGAAAAATTCACGAACAAAATTTAGGTATTACGTAAATTTTTAGTCATAGCTGGTTTAAACATTAAAATTCTTCACACAACCCATCAGTGAGTACTAGTACTATTAGAAATATGTCTAAGATTCAGGACTACAGCCTGAAATCAGACCCATTCGTCTGCTCTAAAAGCTAATAATCATTGTCTTCGGCTACTTTTTTTCCAGCGTCATTGCCTTCTTTTACTATTCTACTAGCAATGACGTCGCAACCAATGATGTTTTTACATAAAACACGTTGGAATTGTATGAAAAACTCATTTAAAGTGCATGAAATTTGCTGGTTACAGATTTGTTCAAAATATCAATATAAGTATATATTAACGATTGCCGACACATTTTAAATCTATAAGTAGTAAATAAAGATATCAATGACGATTCATGTGCTAAAATTAGGAGAATCCAGTTTAAGACTCATTTAAAAAATTGTTAAAGCATCCGTGGCGGCAGTTGCACCGTCGAAAATTAAAGCTTTGCATGCTAACATTATTATAAGCCAAAATAAACACTACGTTAGATACCGTATTTTCGTGGCAATATTTAAAACAAAAACTCGCTCGATCAATGACCCCATTTTTATAAACTTTTTTTGCGATCGATTTTTGTGTAGCTACACCTAAATTATAAGCACGTTTTATTATTAAAACCTTTAAGTATGTACTTATTTCATTAAAAATAGCAAATAAAATTAATATAGTTTAATTACGAATATTTTTGAAAAGAAATTAGCAAAGAACACACCAAATCTCTACGTAAAATATTCAATTTTTTTAAGGTTTTTTTTTTAAATATATTTTTGTATATACTAAATCATCAAACTTGTCTAGACGCCTTGTTTATCATTTAGTTAAGTATTTAATATGATATTCATCTTATTAAAATTATTTTCTATTAATGAGTAATCACAAGGAAATTGAATTTTTTGCGTTTTGGAGAACTGCCAATTTCGATATTGTTTACCGATTCGATTCGATATTTTGATCTTCTATAATAATATTATTATAAAATTCTAGAAATTCTGGTTTTGTCACGGCAATGTCGGGGGAAGTTATTGTGAATAATATTGTAGTGTGCGGGCGTGTGGTAATATAGTATTGTCAATAATATTGTTCAATATATGGCCACGAATTCTATAACTTAATCGTAAAATCTGACGCAGTCGCTCAGAAGCTTTATTTGTTTGCATATTTGTATTCGTACGTGGTAAGTTTAAAATGTATAGAAAGAAAAAATCCGTTGCTTTATTTATTGTATTTAGCTTACTTACAAAAAAATGGAAATAAAAAAATATATACCAAATACTGGATGAGAAAAAAACTGAGTTCAACTATTTCAAGGGGCAGTGGCACAAAGTGTGACTATAAACGCGACATGTTGTGAGTTCTATTACCGCTCGAGGAAATAAAATATTTAATATAGAAATACATAGAAGGGTAGGCAAGGGAAATCTAAGGATATTATCTCAACAATTACCATAATAAAGTGACTAACATTTTTTACCGTAGTATTAAGCAGTGGCTCGTTGGTAACAATATCTTTGCCACGTTCCCCATTTTACACTAATTCTGGGGGCATTGCGTGTTAAGTGGCGGAACTCAATGTCGCACTTTCTCTAGCCAGAGCGAGGAAATGAAAATATTTTTGCTCCCTTGAGTGGGAATCAAACCCAACACCTCTCGCGTTTAGTCACACTCACACGCTTGTGCCACCGCGCCACGAATGTCTTCAATTTTACCTGTATTGTAGTAAGAGGAACTCAACCAGTTAATTTAAAATATTATTAAATGAATTTAGTTATGCACACTTTTTAATTTAATTGAAAAATTAGCGCCTCAATATTAGTAAAATAATGAAATTAAACTTAGGAAAATAATAAAATTCGACAAATAACGAAAAAAATCGATATATTAAATTAAAAATCGATTCATACGAATTGAAACTTATAGTATGTCGTAATAAGTATTACGTTTCTTTATATAAAATACAAAACCTAACTTTAATCTAAATTCCGACTACGTTAACGGACAAATCACTCAACGCATACGTCGTTATAAAATACAATAGACTACTCTATTGAATAGAATAGACATACGCTTGTCAAATAAGCTATCAAAATTCATCACAATAAAATAAGGCGGGATAAGGATTTAATTTCCGAAATTATATATATTCCTTAAAATAATTAGTGATTTTATAGACTTACCATTGAACTATTATCTGCATTGTTCTTTAATAGAATGTTTTACTAAAACAGGTGCTCCTCTCAATTAACTTTTAAATTTCAGTACGCACTGGAACCAAAACAAGAGTTTGGTTACAATCGTGTTTCATTTTACGTAATGTGTATTTAGTTATTTACTTTATAACTTTATATAATTTAATGTTTGTTTTTTTATTTAAGTATAAAATATTAAACTTTGTACATATTTTAATATAGAGTTTAAGATATGAATAATAATATAAATGTAATGAATATTCAAAAAATAATATTTATCCAAATTTGTTACAATAATTGTCTCCCATACTATATGAAAAAAATGTCTTAAGCATCAGATAATGTTTGCTTATTCGTCTAATATTGCAATGCCAGAAATTAGACTTTTTAGCAGGGTAAATAGAGGGCCGGGATTTCGAGAGGGATAGGGATTAGTTTGTCGCACGTAACCCTATCCAGTAGTGGATAGTACTTACTCACTAAATACAGAAAATAATTATGACGATGCAGGCATCGTCATAATTATTGAAGTCTGAGATAGATCTTGAGATACCTTCTTTATTTACAAATATTGTATCTATGAATAAAAACCGATAGTAGTAGTAGTAGGAGGCCGGTCGTGGCGTAGCGGCACGAGGTGTGACTGCAAAATCGATTGGTTGTGGGTTCGATCCCCACTCGAGGAGATGAAATATTTACTTAAATTTATATTTCCATTTCTTCGCTCTGGTGTCGAGGTTAAGCGCGGCGTTGAGTTCTGCCACTCAACACGCAATGCCTCCAGAATTCGGCAGAAAGTGGGGAACGGAGTGTCTTAACACTAGGTTCCCTCTGCCTACCCTGCTGTGTGCGGGATACAGCGTGAAGCTAATTTAATTTAATGAATAAAAACGGTGATAGATATGTAATTGATAATAACATCTCATGGTCGAACTCCGACTTGAAAGCAGTTATAGACACGGTGCTGACTTCCGTCAGTCAGTCGGTAAAAAAAGGACTTTTTCTTCTAAGGAGGAAATGATAAAAAGAAGGTACAGAGAATTTAATACTACAAAATTTCGTTCTGTTTTCGAGATACTACATGATAAAATAATTCATTTTCCTAAGTGGGAGTTGAACCCACAACCATCACGCTTGCAAGACACTTCCATTGCACTGTCTTTTGTTTTAAGCAGGGGTCAATGTGAGACATTATACAGATGTCCATTAAATTATTTAAAGGAATTCATTAAATAAAAGCACATATATTCATTATTGGTAGGTCATATTTAATGTTTTTTTTATTATTAAAATTTGCTTTTGCCTTTGCTTATTAATATGACAAATGGAATATTGTTTGATATCTAGATTAAATATCTATTCTGTGAAACTATTTTAAACAACTTTTATATTTTACCAGCATTTTGTACAAGGACAGCTTCACTACCACCACTAAAAATTTAAATCTATTACAATAGTAAGGTACAACAAATTGGAGACACACACTTTAAAAATAATAGTTTAGTTATCATGAAAATATTTTTTATTTATAAGCATTTCTAAGTCTATTATTATTGCATGTATGTAGTATAGGAATTTGATTTTATTAATTACTAGATCTTTTATTATTAAAATTCGATTATAAAGACATGTTGTCTTAATGTTGGTTTTATTTTTATGCATTTAACATTTTCTTTTTAACTACAATAAAATCAGTTTCTTACACAACATGCAATAGATTACAGTATTTTCTATTTTAAAATGGCATCAGTCATAAAAATAGACAACAAAATTGACATAAACAATTTTCATTGCTTAATTAACTAATGAAATAAATAACAAATTACTTATATCATTATCACTTGTGTGAATTTGTGAGTTTGACATTTCAAATTTTGTCCCTAATTTTTTACAAATATTGTTTGTTAATAATATTTATATTACAATGTGAAATTAAAATAACTAGTTTGAGGGAAAATATTTTCTATGTATTAAATAAAGATATATATATTAAAAATAATTAGTATATTTAGTTATTTGGATACCTAGTCTGACATATTGGTGTCAACCAAATTTTTAAAGGCAATCAGTCTAGAATATACAGTTATGAAGTTTTTTTTAATTGCCTAGATTTACTTGAAATTTAAAAACCAAAATATCATAGAATTTGTGATGCTTATACATTTTGTCAGACTATTTTAAAAATGGCATAATCATTGCAGTACTTTTAAGGAAGGAAGGCAAGAGGATATTTTAATTTTGTAAGCGGGAATCATACTATTGTTTTATATTTATCTCTGAGGATACTTAAAGTGACTACTTCTAGAAGCGTACACGAAAGTTCATTATGGACTACATTTATCAATAATAGGTAAAATAGTATTTTCACAAAAATAAAGCAAATTCACATATAAGTGTACATTTCAATAAGCACCAGATTTTTTTCAGATACAGGCCAATTTCTATTATCTAGTTATGTTTACAAACTTTTACAAGTTATGGACTAAATTACAGGCCTATTGCAGAAAAATGCGAGCCTTTAACAAATTTCAGCTATATAACTTTTATAAATGACTACAACGGAAAGTTGGGGATCATTTCCGATATGAATACAACTATATCTCAAAATATAATGTGCCCGTGATAGGCTTATAATACCTGACCTTATGATATAAGTAATAAATACATACTTAATTTAAAACTAATTCAACCAATTTTATTATTCAACGACTATTCTCTAATGAGATTTATCTGCATCGATAACATTACTCACTATTTAATTATTGTCAGTGTGACAGAATCATTGATCATTTATATTTTATAAGACATGTAAGAATTTGAATGCAACTGGACTCTTATCCAAGTTGTTACAGGTTCAGTTGATGAGAGTTCCACTATGTTCAAATTTTTATATGTTTTCTAAAATATTTTTCTATCCTTAGTGTGGAATAATACTTTTAAAAATGTTAAAAATATCATAGATTCATGTAAGTGTAGACCGTGTGGTGTTACATTTTAACTAAGAGATGTGAGCGGGTTTACAGCAGAGAAGAAAGCAAGTACAGTAATTATTGAAATATTTCAACATAAATATGGAATGTAGCAAACACTCAACCGAATGAACGTCGTATTTTGGCGTCTTGTCATTACATAATCTAACATTAAATTAGAGACAATATTTACAATAAAATAGTAACTATGCTTTGTAAATTAATATTCTTGTGATTACTGTACTGATATGCATTACTTTATACATTATATTTAAATAAATATAAAAGTTGTTTAAACACAGATTTAGCTGCTGGATAGAAATTAAATTTAAAGTAGGTTATTTAAATGTGAACTGTACACTGCAAGACATTAATAGCATATTATTGACTGACCTCTTTCATAATATACAATATCATTCAAGGTTACAATCGAAAGATTCTTTAAATATTTTATATTTTAATTGTTTCTATTTGAATTAATTTTATCTAAGACAACATATTCAATGTATACTTTATAGTGTTATTTTTTTTATTTATTTCAGTCTTAGTTTTCAAAAACTCAAAGACAGTGCGAGGAACACGGACGCACACTCTATGCAACGCCATACACACCTATAACACAAATAGCGGGCAGTGAAACCTCGTCTAGTTTCATAAAATTTCAATAGAAACAATTACTAGGCGCAAACCGATTAAAGTATCAAGACTAGTCGCTCGCCTCACTCCACTGTCACAACACGACCCTGTCGCACGTATCACATGGCGGCCGGCGCGTCCCCAATAAATAAATTAGCAAGTGTACAGTAGTCCGGGACGCGCGCGCACTCCGGCGACCCGGTAATGGAATGTAAGCGTGGTGTGGGAGGTGCGGTCACGCGTCGGGCGGCGCGGGCGCGGGCGGCGCGGGCGCGGCGCGGCGCGGCACCATCACGCAGGGCGGCGGCGCGCTGGCGGGCAGGAAGGGCGGCGGCGGGCGCGCGCCCATGCGCACCCACCAGCGCGTGGCCTTCTGCAGCAGCCCGTCCTTCTTGCCGCCGCCCG